>JAOXNR010054612.1:0-12287 GCA_028571225.1 Parsonsia alboflavescens | reverse complement strand
GTATTGATCCCTAGACCAATCCGGATCGACCCGTAAAATTTGAGCCCATTCTGACGCTCTTGCAACTTTTCAGTTCTCACGAATCGACCCCAAAAAACTTTTCCGTTCACCTCCGATTGTTTTGAAACTTCTCCTGAAGCCTCTTGGACCTATGTGGGCCCTCCAGAATATCTCCGTAGGCCAGCTCTGTGTACCACCAGGGAAATGATGTTTGTCCGATATCGGGCACCACCAAAAAAGAGAACCTTAAGGAAAACATAAGAGCTTTGTCCTTAAAACTGTCACCAAAAGAGATGGTCGAGCTTGAATTCATAACTAATGCAGTCAAAGGTGATAGATAGGGAAGATGTCCCAAGATTTGTGGCATCTCGTCGAAAACGGTTATGCCGACATAACCTACTCCAAAGCATTCGACGCTTTGGAGAAGGAGGAGAAGTCATCCTTATTGGAGACCCAAAAAAAGGACCAAAAGGTGTTATTTGCAATTTCCCAGGCTGTGGAGGAGTCGGTATTTCAAAAAATATTGACTACTGAAACGGTGAAGGAAGCATGGGATATTTTTCAAAAATTGTACGAAGGCGACAATCGTGTGAAGTGGGCGCAATTACAACACTTCAAGGCGATTTTGAGTCCCTATGCATGATGGACTCGGAATTGGTCTCGACTTACTTTGATCAAGTCCAAGTCATCGTTAATCAATTAAAGATTAATGGTGAGGACACTCTGACCAACGGGTTGTCGAGAAAATCTTACGGTCTTTTATCGTAAGATTTGACTATGTCGTTGCAGCCATCGAAGAAGGACAAGATACGTTGACCATGATGTTGGAGCGGTTGATGGGTTTGTCGTGTTTGCATGAACAACAAATGAACCAAAAATTGGATGGTTAAATTCCCTAGCATGCATTGCAAAGTCGGGTGACTAAACCAAGTCGTGGAGCTACTAAGGTGGTCGTGGCCATTGAGGTGGTCGAGGAAGAGGTGGAAATTACAATCCCACCTGGAAATCGAGAACACCCAAAACACGTGACTAATCAAAAGTGAAGTGTTTTCAGTGCAATTGGTTCGGACATTTCCTAAGAGATTGTCATGTGAAGATCTCGAAAGAGGAAGAAGAGCATGCGAACGTTACCAATTCCAAAGAGGGCTTGGTGCTCGCATGTAAGAAGGAGGAGTCGGATTCCATAGAATCTGTAGATACCAAAACATGGTATCTGGATAGTGGGTGTAGTAACCACATGACCGGATGAAAGTAGGTGTTCTTGTAGTTGGACGAGACCGTTCGTAGCGATTTTAGCTTCGGGAATAAATCCAAAATTCCAGTGATGGGTAAATTTAATATTAGTATTCAGTCAAAAGATGGTATTGATGTTACCATTATCAATGTTTTCTTTGTGCTTGGCCTTTTCTGGAATTTATTAAGTGTCAGACAACTTTTCGGAAAAGGGCACAAAGTTAACATAGATAATGGTGTTTGTACCATTCGAGGTACAAATAATAAATTGATCACCAAGGTGCGGATGACGAAAAACCGCATGTTCCCTTTGACTCTCAATTCAAGGATTCTGTTTAGTTTCCAAGCGATAATGAAGGATGGCATCAAGGGCTAAAACTACTGGCTTGGAAAAATATGATAACCGGGTTAATAGACAGTCCTGATTGCCTGTTTGAAAGGAAGTGGTAGAAGGAAAAGGTAACCCTTCAGGTTCCTCTAACCCTTCTCATATTTTAGATCTTTGTGATATCTAATGGTGATAATCATAATAGTTTCCAATGTCCTAACAATTCTGAAGGAGTCAATTTTGTGGGAAATAATCAAAATAATCCATATTCTAATACATATAATCCTGGTTGGCAAAATCATCCTATTTTTTTGGGGAGAAACAATTCTAATAACTCTTTTCAACAAAGACAAGATGCAATTCCAGGATTCCATAGACAACAGCCACAAGAGCAATCGGTGGAAAAGAAGAGAAGTATGGAGGATTTGTTATAGCAATATATGGTATCATCTGAGGCACGATTGAAGGCTCTAGAGCAACAAATAGGTTATCTTGTTCAAGCAATGCAAAGTAGACCTCTAGGTAATCTTCTTTCAGATACTCAACCTCTTTCTAGTTGTAATACTATTACTTTAAGGACAGGTGAAACCATCCCAGGTGGAGATATGGAGTTGAAACATAATGATGCATCTACGGATACAAAGGGACAACTTCAAGTTGAGGAAGAAGTTAAAAAGGAGCCAATTGCTGAAAAATCATCAAAAGAAAAACTCAATCCCGAATATCCACCTCCACCATTCCCTCAAAGGCTACAAAAGTAGAAGAAGGACAAGCAATTTGAAAAGTTTCTACAGGTATTTAAGAAACTTTCAATTAACATCCTTTTGCAGAAGCATTGGAATAGATGCCTAGCTATGCGAAGTTCATGAAAGACATTCTCTCCAAAAGGAGAAGGTTAGGAGATTATGAAACAGTGGCACTCACGGAGGAATGTAGTGTAATCATTCGAAGGAATCTTCTGCCTAAGCTTAAGGACCTAGGGAGTTTTACTATTCCTGTTATTATTGGTTCTCAATTTACTAGCAAAGCACTTTGTGATTTTGCTGCAAGTATTAACCTCATGCCTCAGGCCTACATCAACCATTCTACAAATGGCAGATTGAACATTGAATTATCCAAAAGGATTGATTGAAGACGTTCTCATCAAGGTAGATAAGCTTATTTTCCCTGCAGATTTCATTATTCTTGACATGGAGGAGGGTAAAGATGTCCCAATAATTTTGGGAAGGCCTTTTTTATCTACCAGAAGAACATTAATTGATGTTCAAGTATTTGAGTTGACTATGAGGGTAAATGATCAACAGGTAACCATTAATATCTATTCTTCTTTGGAACAACATGATAACTATGAAAGTTGTTGTTATGTTAAATTTTCGGATAAGGTTATCCATGAATCTTTTAGGAATACTTACCTTGTGAATTCTTTTGAAGCTATTACCAATAATGTATAGGTCAATGAGGAATTTAAAGATATAGTTAGGAAATTAACACAGTTTGAATCATTAGGATAGCAACCTAGGCACAAAGAATTTAAAGACATCACTTGAGCTAAAATGAGGTCGAGCAAACATTAAACAAAGGCGCTTCTTGGGAGGCAACCCGAGGTAAATATTTAATTTTTAGATTTCATTTTCTTTAATTAATAAAGTTTTTCTTCTTTGATTCACAGGAAAAGGACAAGGATGAGTTTGGGTTAAAAAAAAAAAAACATTGCAATTAACTCCCCCTTCGATAACATAAGATAGAGACAGGGAAGGCATATCCGAAAGTTCCCCTATCGCGCCTGAGCTGCCCTTCTTTCTAATTCTCTTGTGTGCTTTGATTTCGATGCCTTTTTCTTTTCTTATACTGTGCATGCCTCCTCTTCCTCCTAGCTAGATTCTCCACATGCTGGATTTTTATTTCTCCCTTCTTCTAATAATAGATAATCGACACTAGTGTCACTGGGCCAGTACATCTCTGGAAAAGGGAGAAGTAATCGGCGATTCACCGACACCCGTGGCATCTCCGGTGGCCACACTGGTTGTTCTCTGGAGTATGCAACTTCAACCTATTCAAAGGGAATCTCATAGGCACTGATTACTGCGGCCGGTAACCACCCTAGTCTCTGCACTGGTATATCTCTGGAAACTCAACTTTCACTGGTTCATCTCATTCACCAGTCTCCAGTCGACAATTGTGCTTCCAACAATCTTACAATCTTCTTCCAAATTTCTTCTCTTTTCACCAACTCTTTCTAATTTCTTCCTTCTAAACACAAACCCATTCCCTCAACCACCAAAATCCCTCTCTCTTTCACATACAAACCCATTTGTTTTCAAACCCAAGCACAACATTTATTTCTCTTCTCTCTATTTCTTCCCACTTTTGGAATGACATCCTAAATTCACTCTTTGAGGGGCTCCTCATCCATTCCAAACCTCTTGTTTTCTCTCCCATTAAAAACAAAACTATTTTTCTCTTTTCTCTCCAAATCTCTTCTCTCCTCTCTATTTCTTTGCGTCCAAACTTCTTGTAAAACTAGGAAGGAAAGGAAGCATTGGACATTAATGCTTAATCAAATGCTTAACATATGGATGAGGGGAGAGAGGGGGCATTCGGGTGCATAAAAATGCATTGGTGCTATTGATACTGAAAGGGGGAGAGATGTGTTGCAATTACATAGGCATTTGGTTACTGTTTTTCTATTCATCTCCAATATTGACTTCTTTCCACTTTCAAAATGTGTCCAATCACTTCTACCTTCTCTTTTGTCTTTTTCTCCCTTTTCTCATAATGCAATATGTTTTACTCTTGTTGGAAATACGTTGATATTTCTATTTTGAGTCATTTAAAAATAATGTTTCATTTTTTAAATTAATAAAATTAATTTAATGTTATTATTCTTAAAATTAACTAATTTAAACTCTTTCAATAAAATTTGCTAAAATTAAAATGGAACCCTCGACTCCGAACAGATTGAATATCTTGATATAAAACCATGACATTTTATGAAAGTTTTTTTTCCCCCTACTGTGCCTTTCTTATTTTTCTAGCTTTTCTTTCTTAACAAATAGGTGTCCATTCTAATAGGGGTGATTTTTTTTTTTAACAATTATTTTTTTCTAATAGTGTCTACGTAAGTTTTCATATACTTCGATTGTTTCATTAGGAGTTGCAATTCACTAAAACTAGAGTATGTAGCAAGACCTAATCATATTCACAGCCTCACATTCGAATTACTCGGCCACACCCTTTTGTGAATCCTAATTTTTAAACATTATGCAAGATTTTGAAAATTAGCAAAATTCAAATTTTTAACATTTACAATTTTCCTAACATTTGTAAAATCGTACAATCTAGTTTTTATAATAAACAGGTCAAATGAATTTGTTAGGTGTTTTCATGACATTATTATGAATTCTGGGACCATGTAACTATGTAATGATGGTTCCCCTACCAATGCTTTTTCACTGGGCCCATGGTTCTCCTACCAATGTGGTTTCTTTTGGAAATTTATCAAGAAGAGGAGTGAAGCACGGTGTTTGGAATTGAACGAAAATATCCATCCTGTATTAATCAATTTCATGTTCTTGTCGTTCACTTTATTTATGCATTATTCTGATAAAAAAGATTCTTTGGATCAATTAAAAAAAGATAAAGAATTTATATAGTATTTTTTTAAAAATCTCATATTATCTAAAAAATTACATATAAAGATTGAGAACCTATATAGAACAAGTTAAAAAATAAACGGGAACTAAAAAGATAGAAAAAAGATATTTGGGATCCATATGGACTACGTGAAGAATTGATTGATTGAATTGGGCAAGTTGCATTACTTGACTGATAACACTTTTTAACTTGTCTACATATATAGAAATTGAAATAATTAATTGTAAAAAGACTAAACTGTCCTTTGTTGTATAAAAGGAACATATCTATAATTTTGGTGCCATTTTTTTTTTGTAATAATAATGATCAGGGAAGATTCTAATCAAGCCTGTAATAGTAACTAGGGAAATGTGAGATATAAGGCAATAATTTATATTTAGTAATAATAAAAGAAAGTTCAAATGACTTAGAAGCATATATAAGGTAATGTAATATAAGTCACTAACAACTATTTTTTCAAAAATTAAGGTAATAATTTTTTCCGCAGAAATATCACTATTTATGATTATATAATCAAACTAATAACCATGATAGAAAATTATTAAAATAGTAATTAATAAACTAAGAAATGTCTTTTATTTGTTTAGTGACAAATTGAAAAACTGAGTTCAACGATTTATTGAGTTGGGAGTTTTAGCAGCCGCCTCTCATATTCGTAATGACTTTTTGCTGTTTCCTGACTCAATCATCCACTACTATAAATAGAAACCGGCAATCGCAAAACTCTTAAAGTCATAACCATCACAGAAATTGGAAGAAAAAGAAAGAGAAATAGAAATGGTGCCCAAAATAAAGATGGGATCTCAGGGTCTGGAAGTCTCTGCTCAGGGGTTGGGTTGTATGAGCATGTCTGCCTACTACGGGCCGCCGAAGCCGGAGACGGACATGATCAACCTCATCCGCTATGCGATCGACAATGGAATCACACACCTCGACACCTCCGACGTCTACGGACCACATACGAACGAACGGCTCCTTGCCAAGGTACATAGTTTCTTGTACATCAATATAGTTTCCTGTTTATATATGAATTTTGCACTAATTATATAGAGTTCGTTTGAACTTAATTTTCTTTTATTTACAGTAAGATAACTACAAACTACTTATGATTAGAGATATTGAAGAGAGCATATGTTAACAAATTTTAATAATAATATGTCGTGTAACTAATTAGAAGCATGCGTAGGCTCTGAAGGAAGGGTTTCGACAGAAGGTTCAGTTGGCCACAAAATTCGCCCTAAGTCATCCCGATGGACCCGATGGAAAATGGGAAGTAAGGGGTGATCCGGCCTATGTCCGGTCTGCCTGTGAGGCCAGCTTGAAGCGGCTGGAAATCGAATGCATCGATCTTTACTATCAGCATCGTGTTGATTTACGGGTTCCCATTGAAGTCACGGTCGGTTTTTTTTTTTTTTTTGATATGAAAATTCTTTATTCAAAATTGAATGTTTTATTTTAATTTGCAAAAATTTTAAGAAAATTTTTTTCATTTCACTGTTAATTTCGGATGCAAAATTCAATTCCCTTGGATTGCATATTTTCAAAGATGGAAGAGCTCAAGAAATTGGTGGAAGAAGGTAAGATAAAATACATAGGTCTATCTGAGGCTTCTGCTTCGACAATAAAAAGAGCACACGCTGTCCATCCTTTGACAGCCATACAATTGGAGTGGTCACTGTTTTCCAGGGATGTAGAGAAGGAGATAATTCCCACCTGCAGGTAATAATTAATTTTGATTCACAAATAACAATGTTAATTTTGAAATTAACAACGTTAATTAATACTAATTAAATTTCCATATATTTTACATTTGCAATATATATGTTTTTAGAGAACTTGGCATAGGGATCGTAGCATATAGTCCTCTCGGCCGGGGATTTCTCTCAACTGGGCCGAAGCTGCTTGAGAATCTTTCTGAAGACGATGTTCGAAAGGTTGGTTTGTTTACATGCATATTTGATATTTTTTACAAAATTTGATACGATATTAATTTATTATAATTATTAATGCATATATAATTATTTATTGTAAAGAGAGAGAGAGAGAGAGATTCGTTATTAATGAGTGAGAAAAGAGACAATTTATAGGTAATTTTTTCTGTAGTGGTTCCCAAGGTTTAAACCGGAGAATGTAGAGCATAACAAGGTGTTGTACGAGCTGCTTTGCGAGATGGCCTCAAGGAAGGGCTGCACCACTTCCCAACTAGCTTTAGCTTGGGTTCACCACCAGGGAAATGAGGTTTGTCCGATACCGGGCACCACCAAAATCGAGAACCTCAAGGAAAACATAAGAGCTTTGTCCGTAAAACTGTCACAGGAACAGATGGCCGAGCTTGAATTCATAGCTAATGCAGTCAAGGGTGATAGATATGCATCCCATCTCCCAACATGGCAAAATGCAGATACTCCCCCACTCTCAACCTGGAAGGGTAAATAAGTCGATTAGTAAAATACCCATGCGCCAACTAGCCATGTAATAGTATATATAGTATGCTAAGTTCATACCATTTTGTTTTTTTTTTTTTCCTTTTGTTTTAAATAAATATCATTATTACTATTTGCCTGAAATTGTGTCTCATTAAAATATTTGTTTTATTAATAATAACAATAGTAATTGATGGGAGACATGTGCATGACACGGACAAATCAACCTAAATGGATACAATTCGGATAAAGTCAATCTAAATTGGCTAAAGGTCCTGACTTCAATACCTGAAAGTTAGACTCACAAAGTCAACAAGGAAAGGTGGACAGCGATCTACTATCACTGACCTCCTAAATGAGCTTAGGAGAAGTCTTACTGGACCACGACCTTCGACCCGGTAAGCTCCAATCCATCTAATACATCTTCCATATAGCGACCAACTGTGCGCGACTCCTAACAACCGCCATGAGAATATGATCACTTGGCACGACCTCCCAGAAGAGATAGTCGAGACCTTTGACGTCCATGTGCATGTCGCGAAGTTGCTCTAAAGGTCTTTAGCGAGCTTGTTGCTCTCGACCATAGACTTGAATGGCAAGATATCTAAACCGAGAGAAACTTCACAATTCTAGGAGCAATTGGCAGGATATGATATGATCTCACAATTATCTTAATAGCCTACTGTCACATAATTGAAGAGCCCTAATCTAATTGGTAACTTACTTCATTTTCATATATAATCAGTCTATGAACGAGGACAATGTTTTTTGAGTTAATTACACAAGATTACACTCTTAGAATACAGACTTAGGCATCGTAACTCTTCCTCGAGTGACAGCCCATTCCGGCAACCTTCTCTTTTTCTTCTCAATTTGTGATCACTGAAGTCATTACCATTTGGGGTGACTTGGATGTTACTTCCGAGTTCCATCACTTCTGGCTCTGTTTGTGGGAAGAGCATCCTAAAAAGCCTATCTTTCTTCCCCATACCAAAAATTAGACAATTGTGACGACTCAATCACAATCCACAAGCGTTCAGCTGCCATAGTAAGGCAGACCTCTAAGAAGAACACAATTATTCATTGAAGAAATAGTGCTAGAAGGCCTGCACCCAATGGAGGATACTAACAATAATCTAGGACCGCCCAATCAACAAGGACAACCAAAACCATCGCGGTCTGGCCCTTCCTGAACCCTCCGCCTGAGTAGAGGCAACCTGACTAGACCAACAATGGCAATAATCGTAGACTACAAAGATTAGGGAGTCAAGTGTTCATTCCAGTAGACCTCCTAGAATGCATGTTGGCTGCCTTAGAGGGAGTCTCGGGTAGATAAGATTATGTGTCAATAGGATATACTCCTGCACCCTCCCAAAAAGAGCCGCAACCACCTTGGAATTAGACTGGTCACACCCAGCCCGACCAATCCCTGCCTTTAGAAGTAAGGAACGACCTCCGTCGTGATGAAGAAGGTCGAGAAATAGGTCGAGTACAGGAGAGGTTATGGGACCAACCTGAGAAAAACCCTAAGCAATGGAAGAGGTTATGATCTATGAGATAGACTCAACTGAGTCGCCATATCACTAGGCCAAAGACAAGCGATTGGTCTTGAAGAGGAAGGGAGCTCGTAGAGAACTCCTCTTGGAGAAATGATACCCCTTGACGAAGCCTAATCGAAAAGACAGGCAGCGACACTCGAGTCGTAAGATTATTTATATCTATGACTTGAATGGGTCCAATGTTTTTTTTCTCAGTCACTATGATTCCTCATCATATTACAATCAACAACTTTGGTCCGACCCAATATTCTATGATAAGTCACTAGAAAGAAGAAGCCACGTGATCAATTTAATAGAACAGAAATGTCAATTCTCACATTTCTACTAAAAATCCAGCCCCACAATATTAAAAAAAGAAAAGAAATGAAAATTTTGTTTACTTTAAGATTAATAGACAAATCTAAATAACTGATTGAATATCCAAATCCAAATTACCATAGAATCTAAATTTAATCACAATTCAAATCAACCCAAAATTCGAAAGCAACAATTGACATGTTTGCCCTTTTAAATTAATCATGTGCCAGTCACTTGATCAATTTCGTCCAGTGACTTGGTAGATAATTCTATTTTGGATCAAAACCAATAATTGTAATATGATAAGAGACAATAATGACTGGAAAAAGAATTGATATCAAACTATTGTTTTACCTAAAGCTGAGGGACCAAATGGGCTAAAAGCTCTTTTTACAAATAGAATATGGATTGATGGAACCCATTGAAGCATTTATTTAGAAACTGTGACCCATAAGAACAAGGATTTGTTTTAAAAGCCCAAATGTTTCGTTTAAAGGCATCTAGAATACATTTGTCAAATGAGTTGCATTAAAAACTAGTTTGGGAGTTTTTAGGAGGAAGTAAAAGAAGCCAGAATATAAATTACGAGAGAAAAGAATGGAGATGATTTGTTTTTAAATTTGTTTGGGAGTTTTACAAAAGAAAAAGAAAGTTTATTTTATTTTCGAGAGTTGGAAAGAAAAGAAGAGAAGCCTCAAAAATAGAGCTTATTTGAAACGAATAATCTTTTTATAATTAAATTCTATTTCATATATATATATATATAGAGTTCGTCTTGTATGGGTGTCGGTGCCAAGCATTAGTTGAGCGTCTTTGACGCCGTGATGGAGGGATTCAAACCAAAGATAAAGTATGAATAGAACTACGTCGTTTTGGGAGGATCTGAATCCTTCCCAAAGCGGCATCGTTTTTCATTTTGACGAGTTTGAAGAGCTGAGCTCTGCTTGGTTTCTGAACACTACAAAGCAGAAGGGTTTTTCAGAGACTTCATCTCCTGATAGAGAACTTTGAAGCTAAACTTCATCTCTAGAGCTCTTTTGAACTTCATCCCGGTACCCTAGCTGAACTTCGGAAACCTTTGAGCTCCAACAAACTTCATCTCCCGAAGACGGTTGAGCAAGCACCGTCGGGACCCTAGACTGCGAAAGTTCTCTGATGGCTTCTCTAACTTAGCTCTCACAACCCCCCCCCCCCCACCCCCCGAAAGACATTGGAGAAGAACACCGAAGTAAATTAAGGTGAATCCCTTGTTCTCTGTCTTTTTTTCTTTTTTTTTTTTAAATTTTTTAAATTTGGTTATTTTCTGAGTTGTATGGCTGGACAAAATCGAGAAAGAAAAAAGGGGAATGTCTTTCTAGATTTCACTTGTATTCTGGGGTGCCCTAAAAAAATTTGTCTTTCTCAATATCACTTGTATGCACTGGTCCCTTAAAAAAATTTGTCTTTTTGAAGTGTTTTCCAATCTTTTTGTTGGATCCTACAAACGAAGGAAAATAATTTGTTTAGAAGAAATTGGAAAGAAAAGGAGATATTAAATGTTTTTCTCGATTGTTAGGGGAATCTTTTAGAGAGTAAGGTCATGGAGTTATGGAATTTGAGTAAGGTGAAGTTTTACTTTGTCAAACTTTTTATTTTATTATTAAAGCGAATTATTTTCTTTTGGTTTTGAGTTTTTGTAATGAAGGAACGAATGTATCTGGTTCTTCTTTTCCTTTTGTCATCTTCTTGACTCCCAAGTCATTGTATAGGAGAATGATGTGATGATGATTGTTTTATGACTGGCCAATTTGATGGCATTTTGTCATGTATTATTTGCTCTAATTGATTATTCTCTATGGTGCGAAATATCTAATTTTTATCCTTTCTAACTTATTTTTTGTCCTTTATTATGTGATTGTTGATACGTAGTTTAATGATTAACAATACGAGAGAGAGAGACAATTGTTTTCTCCACGTCACTGCATCACTAACATCTATTTTGTCGAAACTATTTGTAATAATTTTATTTGCTAAAATACCACTACTTATGATTATAATAATCAGACTAGTAACAGTGATAAAAAAATTACTGAAATAGTACTTAATAGATTTAGAATGATGATTAATTGTACTCTTGTTTCTCCTCAGAATATGAAAGAATCTTTGGTCAGCAATTAATCAATTAAGTTGTAATTAATAAGTAGAGTATAGAAATTTAGCGAAAATAAACGAAAACCAAGATTTAACGAGGTTCACCCTATTGGAATAAATCTAATCTTAGGCTACGTCCTTAAGGCTAAGTCCACCT
Source organism: Parsonsia alboflavescens (assembly GCA_028571225.1). NCBI lineage: Eukaryota > Viridiplantae > Streptophyta > Magnoliopsida > Gentianales > Apocynaceae > Parsonsia > Parsonsia alboflavescens. Next base: position 506 of record JAOXNR010054612.1, on the reverse strand, counting down.
GAAAAATCCACTAAAATAAAAACATTACAATAGGTATAGTATGGAACAATAGAATCAATCTAGTTTATCACTAAGCTATACAAAGTTTTATCTTACAAATTCACAGCAAGAATCCCTCTTGCATTTATTGCGACATCTAACCGAATCCCTCTGAAGATGACAAAGCTTCTCCCAAAGCACTCACAACAAGAATCCCTCTCTCATATATCGCAATATCTACTAGAATCCCTCTGAAGATGACAAAGCTTCTCCCGAAGCTGAACTCCCCCTGAGTTCTGGAATTGTACCACAAGAACCGTTGTAGCACTCCTGTGACAGTTTGCGATAGTGAGGTAGAGATACTCCTCCCAAGTTCTCAACTACCGTAAATATTCTCCCGAATATTCATAAGGATTTTTAGCAAGGACTCCTCAGCACGTGATTCAATCGTCATCAATCTTTATCACTTAAAGATAGCAATATAGAAAGATATATGAAATATATCAATTGTTAAAAGATAATCACAA
>JAOXNR010054611.1:0-12287 GCA_028571225.1 Parsonsia alboflavescens | reverse complement strand
ATTGAAATTTTTGAATGATTAACTCATTGTCTACATTATTAAAAGCATCTCTCACTATATAAGTTATCAAACAATCACTCTTCCAAGCATCTCCCATACGATTATGAAGTCGATTCTTGACAATCTTCATTGCAAAAAAGGCTCTTTGAACTGTTAATGCCAAGGCCAACTTGACAAATAAATATAGTCAGGGATAAAAAATAAGCTTTCTAGTCTCAACCAACTTCTTTGCAAGATCACCAATCCCACTCAAAGCTGAAAATTCTTCATCCTTTTGCATTTCAAACACATATGTATCCAATTGGTTGTCAAGAACTACCAAATCAGTTGGAGCGAAATCATATGGATAAAACTTTGCAAATCGAATCAACTTCTACTTGTTAAGTGCAAAAAATGAATTATTTGGAGCCAAGCAAGCTAAACAAATTAGTAATTTTGTGCTTATTTCTGTAAAACGATCATTTTGCTCTTGAAGTTACATATCTACCACTATGTATGTCAAGCTAACACAATAATGGTATTCATTTGTAACTCCTTGAACTCGCCTTCTTGATCTCCCTTTTGGTAAAAATACATTTTCCATCTTGGGAATATCAATATCAGGAGTTGTGCAAAACAAAGAGACTTCATCCAATAACAATTCCCATCCATTATAACTTAAACTTTGCAAACACTGCTCTGAGATGTCAACCAATTTCATGGAATTGATGATGTCTTGATCTTTTCTCTGCAATGTTTGTGATAATTCATTAGTAATCCCTCACACCTTTTCATCAAATGCATACTAAAGATGAAATCAACTGTTTGTATCACATTGGCATTGATGATGTCTTGATCTTTTCTCTACAATGTCTGTGATAATTCATTAGTAATCCCTCACTCCTTTTCATCCAAGGCATACTAAAGATGAAATCAACTGTTTGTATCACATTTGAGAGGCCATTTGCTTCAGCTCTTTGATCAGAACTAGCTCCATCTTCACAAATGAACTCAAGTACATCAATAATTGAGGAATATACCAAAATCAAGTTCACTAGAGTTCCATATTGCTTACCCCAATGTGTATCAACATTTTTTTTCAAAACAATTTTTTGATTCATGCCTCGTCCAGAAAGAAGCTCCCCTTTTTCCAATGCTTCTTTAACTTTAGCAACTTGCTTCTCATGAAGTATGTCATGTCTCTTGCAAGAACCTCCAACAAATTTTATTTAAGTAGCAACATAATTGAAAAGAGAAGGGAACTTGAATATGATTCTTGGCTATAGCAACAAGTGTGAGTTGTAATTGATGAGCAAAACAATGAATATATAGAAAGAAGATGAGTAATCAAACTTTTAAGACCATTAAATTCACCTTGCATATTGCTAGCACCATCATAACCTTGACCTCAAATTCTTGACAGACTAAGTCCATATATATATATTCAATAATGTTTCAATTCTTGCTTTTAGAGATGATGCAATAGTGTCACTAACGAGGACAATACCAAGAAAAAACTCAACCAAGTCTCCTGCCTTTCTTATATAGCTTAATGCTACAATCATTTCCTCTTTATTCGATATATCACGTGACTCATCAACCATAATAGTAAAAAATTTGTCTCCAAGATCATCTATAATAGCTTTGGTGGTCCCAGTTGCAGCAGCATGAACAATGTCTTTTCAAATATCGAGAGCAATTAATTGCTGGTTCTTAGGAGCGTTTTCCATGATAACACACTTAATAGTTTCACTATGATCAGTACGAAACTTTAGAAGTTCAAGTAAGTTACCCTGGTTTTTAGAGCTTTCTGATTCATCATGACCACGGAAAGCTAACCCTTGCTTCAAAAGAAATCTTATGCAACTTACTGATGCAGTTAAATGAGTCCAATAGATGCTACAAGTTTGATTGAATTGTTTAGAAATAGCAGCTTCAATATGTTGCTTTTGTTTCAATAAATCTTCTCAATTCTTGTAAAGTTTGTTCTGAGAACTATTTGGTCCACTAATGTGATGAGTGAATTCTTCTTTTTGTTTCCAATTGGTAAACCCTTTTGCAGCAAATATATCTCCACTTGATAGTCTTTCGGTATCTGGCCAAAAAAGATAACAACATAAACAATATTGGACATCTTTTGCATTGTTGTACTCCAACCAACCACCAAATTCATTAAACCAAGAAGGGAGAAATTTTCAAAACTTATTTCCAAATTTTCCTTTTGGAAAATCATGTTGACGAGGTTGAAAGGGAAATTTTTGTAAATAACATCTCATTTTATTCCGATCATTAAGATGATAATAGAAAATTTTTCTCAACAATCCTAGATCTATAGGAAGCTCATCCAAGTTTATATCAATTCGAGGTTGTTTTGAACTATTTCATGCATCATCAGCAAATAGTTCTTGAGCAACTGATATTTTTTTTTTTGAGAAATTAATCCATATCCCTTGAAATAAAAGGGAAATCTTTTTTCAAAAATAGAAAAATAATAAAATAAAAAAATCACGAAAAATTTAAATCATAAAAATTTAAAATATTAATGCCAAAATTATTAAGTAACATAGATTTCTAAAAAAAATTATATTTTTCTTATCGAATAATTTTGAGTTGTGGTTTCTTATTTAGCCAGTTTTCTATTGCGTTCCAGCATCAGAATGCTTCTTAGAATACAAAATTTTTTTAAGTAGTGTTATGAATATATAAAGTTTCCAATGCCAGGGCACTGTTCATGGGCACTATTCATCGCGGGTCACTGTTTACTTAGGGGTATTTTCATAATTTTATTGTTTGTTATCTCTGAATCGGATTAGAATTCCTTTTATTAATTTCGATTAGGATTCTTTTTATTACTTTCGAGTAGGATTCTTTTAATTAATTCCCATTAGGATTATGGTAGATTTTAGGTTATAAATATCTCGTTTTGTCTTAGTTACAAACAGCTTTTGATTAATTAAAAATTTTCGAATTTGGTCGTTTTTCAGAAAACTTGTGTGTTTTCACAGTTTTTTCAACTTTTCTTCTGTTTAGTCATTCTTTTTGACATTTTTCTTCCATCAGTTGGTATCAGAGCCAGGTTGTTGAAATCAATGGCTGAGCATATTCGTGGAGGTCATGGACAACGTCGTGTTGGAAGGGGACATGGAGTCGTTCTTGAGGAAGTCGAAAACGAAAACGCAGCCCAGAAAAGGCGAATCCAGGACTTGGAGCAGCAACTGGGGGCAGGCGAGGGTGGAAGTTCAGTCTAAGGAGGGTGTGGAATCGGAGATTGAATCCGACGATGAGGAGGAAGATGATAATCCGTTTGCTGCGTTGAACCGAGGGCGACAAAACTCACCGGAACGACGTGGCAGTCAACCATCTTCTTTCCAGAATTTTGGCATTAAAATCCAGATTCTCAAATTTGAAAGTAGGGCGCATACTGATGAATTTTTAGATTGGTTATATATGGTGGAGAGGATTTTCGATCTTTGAGATTTGCCAGAAGAACGAAAGGTTAAGATTGTGGAGATTAAGTTGCTGAAACATGCTTCGATTTGGTGGGAGCATGTTAAAAAGCAACTCGTTGGAGAGGGAAAGTCGAAAATTTTGACTTGGGAAAAGATGAAGAAACTGCTGTGGAAAAAGATCCTGCCAGTACACTATCGGCAAGAGCCGTTTATTGATTACCATTCCATTTGGCAACGGGAGTTATCAGTGAAGCAATACATTGCGAAGTTTGGTCGGCTACGCATGAGGTGTGACGTAGTCGAAGAAGATGAGAAGACGGTGGAGCGATTTTTATCAGGGTTGAAATTTGAGATTCCAGATGTGGTTCAACTATAGCAACTTTGGACGTATGAGGATGTTTGCAGATTGGCCCAAAAGGTTGTGGGGCAGCTTAGACGGAAGGGCAATGGCAGTTCAGGATATAGGGTTCTAAACAGATTTCAAGACAACCCTAGCGGGCAATCCTCTTCAACGGCAGCGATGATGGCGGCTATGAGTAGAGGAGACCAGGGTAAGCGCTATTTTAAATGTCAAGGCATTGGGCACTTTGTCGCAAACTATCCAAGTAGGCAGTTCGTGACACTCAGCGAAGTGGTTCTTGAGACAGGTTTTGACGAAGAAGAATAGGAGCCTGATGATGCAAAAAATTGGGAGGACATTGTATATGCTGATTCGGGGAGTGTTTTGTGTGGCGGCAGTTGAAGATGAGTCTTGGTTGCGATATAATATCTTCCCTACTTGGTGTACTACAAGAGGGAAGGTTTGCAACATGATCATTGATGGCGTTAGTTGCGAGAATGTGCTTTCCACAGCGATGGTAGAAAAATTGGGTTTGGAAACAATTGAGCACCCGCAGCAATAAAAATTGTTTTGGTTGATGAAGGGCAACGAGATAAAAATCAGCAAACTGTGCCTTGTTCGATTTTCGATTGGTAAAGAATATACGGACGAGGTCTGGTGTGATGTTTTTCTTATGGATGCTTGTCACATTCTATTAGGGAGGCCATGGCAGTCTGACAGGAAGGTGATACATGATGGATTTTGAAACACATATTCCTTCAACAAGGATGGGGAGAACATCACACTAGGACCTACGGATTTAAGGAAGGAGACAATAAGGAATTAGCTGTCCGGAATAGAATTTCATGGGAAGACGAGGAGCGCAATTGAAAATTTTGCGTTCGTTGTTTTGGAAAAAAAATGTAGATCAGTTCAAGCGTCCTGAGCGGTTTGCTCCGTGACCAGATTACATTCAATTCACACGTACTAAATAGTTCAAGGAACTAAATTCTCAGGATCGTTCATGGATTAAACTTAAGAACTGGCAGTCTACATGGCAGATCGATAAACGTCGGAGGACGATGATGCAACGGGCGAGACTGAGTCAGATTCGAAGGCGAATCCTTTCCCAGTCGGGGAGAATGATGCCGAGGCACTGTTCATAGCACTATTCATCGCGGGTCACTGTTCATTTAGGGTATTTTTGTAATTTTGTTGTTTGTTATCTCTGAATCGGATTAGGATTCTTTTTGTTAGTTTCAAATAGGATTATTTTTATTATTTTCAGTAGGATTCTCTTGATTAATTACGATTAAGATTAGGGTAAATTTTAGGTTATAAATATCTCATTTTGTCTTCGTTACAAACAGCTTTTGATTAATTAAAAATTTTCGAGTTCGGTCGTTTTTCCAAAAACTTGTGCGTTTTCGCAGTTTTTCCAACTTTTCTTCTGTTTAGTCATTCTTTTCGACATTTTTCTTGCATCAGTTGCTATCAGAGCCAGGTTGTTGAAATCAATGGCTGAGCATATTCATGGAGGTCGTCGACGGCGGCGCGCTGGAAGGGGACGTGGAGTCGTTCTTGAGGAAGTCGAAAACGAAAACGCGGACCAGAAAAGGTGAATCCAGGACCTGGAGCAGCAACTGGGGGAGGCGCAGTTGGATGTTCTGTCCGAGGAGGGAGTGGAATCGGAGATTGAATCTGACGATGAGGAGAAAGATGACAATCCGTTTACAACGTTGAACCGAGGGAGACAAAACTGATCGAAACGACGTGGCCGACAACCATCTTCTTTCCAGAATTTCGGCATGAAAATCGAGATTCCTGAATTTGACAGTAGGGCGCATACTGATGAATTTTTAGATTGGTTATAGATGGTGGAGAGGATTTTCGATCTTCGAGATTTGATGGAAGAACAAAGGGTTAAGATTGTGGTGATTAAGTTGCTGAAACATGCTTCGATTTGGTGGGAGCACGTTAAAAAGCAACGCGTCAGAGAGGGAAAGTCAAAAATTTCGACTTGGGAAAAGTTGAAGAAACTGCTGTGGAGACAATTCCTGCCAGTACACTCTCGGCAAGAGTCGTTTATTGATTATCATTCCATTCGACAACAGGGGTCATCAGTGGAGCAATACATCGCGAAGTTAGATCGGCTATGCATGAGGTGCAACGTCGCCGAAGAAGATGAGAAGACGGTGGTGCCATTTTTATCATTGCTGAAATTCGAGTTTGCTGATGTGGTTCAACTACAACAATTTTGGAAGTATTAAGATGTTTGCAGATTGACCCTGAAGGTTGTGCGGCAGCTTAGACGGGGGCAGGGTTGGCGGTAGCTGTGAGTCGAGGAGACCAGGGTAAGTCCGTTGTCAAGGATGGATAACACAGCGGAACTGGAAAAGAGGCGATGGCGGCAATAGCGAAGCCCTGTTTTAGATGTGAAGGCATTGGGCACTTTGTTGCAAACTGTCCAAATAGGCAGTTCATGACACTTAGCGAAGAGGTGTTTGAGACAGGTTTTGACAAAGATAAAGAGGAGCCTGATCACGCAAAAAGGAGGACATTGTATGTACTGATTCGGGAGAGTCCCTTGTGATTTGGCTACTGCTAAATGTGGCGGTAGTCGAAGATGAGTCTTGGTTGCGACATAATATCTTTCATACTCGGTGTACTGCAAGAGGTAAGGTTTGCAACATGATCACTGATGGCAGTAGTTGCGAGAATGTGGTTTCCACAACGATGGTAGAACAATTGGGTTTGGAAACAATTGAGCACCCGCAGCCCTACAAATTGTTGTGGTTGAAGAAGGGTAATGAGGTAAAAATCAGCGAACGATGCCTTCTTCGATTTTTGATTGGAAAAGAATATACGAACGAGGTCTGGTGCGATGTTATTCTTATGGATGCTTGTCACATTCTATTAGGGGGGCCGTTGTGATAGCAAGGCGACACATGACGGATTTTGAAACACATATTCCTTCGACAAGGATGGTAAGAATATCACACTAGGACCTACAGATTTAAGGAAGGAGACACCAAGGAATTTGCTGTCCGGAATAGAATTTCATGGGAAGACGAGGAGGGCAATTGAAAATTTTGCCTTGGTTGTTCGGGAAAAAAAATGCAGATCAGTTTCAGTGTCCTGAGCGTCTTCCTCCGTTACCAAATCACATTCAATTCAGACGTGCTAAACAGTTCAAGGAACTAAATTCTCAGGATCATTCGTGGATTAAAAGGAAGAACTTGTAGTCTAAATGGCGGATCGAAAAACGTCAGAGGAAGATGATGCAGCAGGCGAGACTGAGTCAAATTCGAGGGCGAATCTTTTCGCAGTTGGGGAAAAAGATGCCGGGCACTATTCATTGCAGGTCAGTGTTCGTGGGCACTATTCATCGTGGGTCACTGTTCATTTCTGGGTATTTTCGTAATTTGGTTGTTTGTTATCTCCGAATCGGATTAGGATACTTTTTATTAATTTCGATTAGGATTATTTTTATTAATTTTCAGTAGGAATCTTTTAATTGTTTCTAATTAGGATTAGGGTAGATTTTAGGTTATAAATATCTCATTTTGTCTTAGTCACAAACAGCTTTTGATTAATTAAAAATTTTCGACTTTGAATGTTTTTCCGAAAACTTGTGTAATTTTGGAGTTTTTCCAGCTTTTCTTCTGTTTAGTCAGTCTTTTCAACATTGTTCTTGCATGAGTTTGTATCAGAGCCAGGTTGCTTAAATCAATGGTTGAGCATATTCATGGAGGTCGTGGATGGCGTCGTGCTGGAAGGGGACGTGGAGTCGTTCCTGAGGAAGTTGAAATCGAAAACGCAAACTAGAAAAGGTGAATCCAGGACTTTGAGCAGCAACTGGGGGAGGTGCGGTTGGATGTTCAATCCGAGGAGGATGTGGAATTAGAGATTGAATTCGATGATGAGGAGGAAGTTGACAATCCGTTAGGGGCGTTGAACCGAGGGTGACAAAACTGACCGGAACGATGTGGCCGACAACCATCTTCTTTCCGGATTTTCGGCATGAAAATCGAGATTCCCAAATTTGAAGGTAGGGTGCATACTGATGAATTTTTAGATTGGTTATATACGATGGAGAGGATTTTCAATCTTCGAGATTTGACAGAAGAACAAAAGGTTAAGATTGTGGCGATTAAGTTGCGGAAACATGCTTCGATTTTGTGGGAGCACGTTAAAAAGCAACGTGTCGGAGAGGGAAAGTCAAAAATTTTGACTTGGGAAAAGATGAAGAAACTGCTGTGGAAAAAGTGCCTGCAAGTACACTATCGGCAAGAGTTGTTTATTGATTATCTTTCCATTCGGCAACGGGAGTTATTAGTGGAGGATGAGGTGCGACGTCGCCTATCAAAACGAGAAGACGGTGGTGCGATTTTTTTCAGGGCTGAAATTCGAGATTGGTGAAGCAATTTTGGACATATGAGGATGTTTGCAGATTGGCCCTAAAGGTTGTGGGGTTGCTTAGACGGAAGGGTAATGGCAGTTCAGGATCTAGGGTTCTAAACAGATTTCAAGACAACCCTAGCGGGGAATCCTCTTCGACGGCGAATGTGAGTAGAGGAGGCCAGGGTAAGTCAGTAGTTAAGGACGAACAGCACAGTGGAACTGGAAAAGTAGGGGTGGCAGCAACAGTCAAGCGCAGTTTTAAATATCAAGGCATTAGGCACTTTGTCGCAAACTGTCCAAATAGGCAGTTCGTGAGACTCAGCGAAGAGGTGCTTGAGACAGATTCTGACGATGAAGAAGTGGAGCCTGATAATGCAAAAATGGAGGAGGACATTGTATATGCTGATTTGGGAGAGTCCTTGTGATTCGGCTCGTGCTAAGTGTGGCGGCAGTAAAAGTTAAGTCTTAGTTGCGACATAATATCTTCTTTACTCGGTGTACTGCAAGAGGGAAGGTTTGCAACATGATCATTGATGGCGGTAGTTGTGAGAATGTGGTTTCCATAACGATGGTAGAAAAATTGGGTTTGCAAACAATTGAGCACCCGCAGCCCTACAAATTGTAGTGGTTGAAGAAGGGCAATGAGGTAGAAATCAGCAAACGTGGCCTTGTTTGATTTTCGATTGGAAAAGAATATACGGACGAGCGCTGGTGTAATGTTGTTCTTATGGATGCTTGTCACATTCTATTAGGGAGGCGTGGTAGTATGATAGTGACGCAGAGCTAGTTGCTGATCAAGGTGTTTCAGATGTGGGGCAAGTTTCGGTTCCACAATCAGCTCCACGACATTCAGAACGTTTGAAGAAGAGGACGGGAGCTGTTTGAAACGTCGAATTGTTGTCGGGCACCATTCCCAAAGTGACTGAAACGAGCTCGGATAGGGTTGAAATCTGACTAGGTGACCCGAAACGGCCCAACGAACCAATGTCACTGCTATGCCATGATGCAAGGCCTTTTTCGGCCACCCGGAGTCGTTTGATGGTGTTTTGGGCAATTTTCTATTTTTAGTGGCATTGTCATAATTTTATAGTTTTTAGTGACTGTTTCGTAACTTACTGTTTTTCTAGGGGTTTTTTTACAATGCCTTTACTCTTCCTTTACGATTAGGGTTAGGTTTTGTTTTGCCTTTAAATTTCGTTTTCGGCTGATTGTTTTCAGACAGTTTTGATGAATTAAAGTTGCCTCTTTTCAGCTTTGCGATTTTCGACCATTTCGAAAATTTGTTTTAGCTTGATTTTAATTTTCGACTTCTAACTTCTTGTGTTGAAGTTTGATTAGAAGGAAGGATCAGGTTTTATTTTCATTTCTTGTTTTGCAAGTTTCTGAACAAGAACGAATCTTCAGATTCTGTTTCCGACTGCTTCATTTTTTATCAGAGCCCAGTTCCGACTCCGTCCAGAACAGCTAGTTTAGACTCCATCCAGATCAGTTATTTCAGCGCCATGACAGGAGGTAATCGCGAATAGAACATTGCTGCATTAATCGAAGTAATGCAACAGGATTAGGAAGAGTCTAGGCGTGACAGGGAAGAGTTGCGAAGGGAGATGCGGCTAGAGAGGGAGAGCCGTGAACGTAAGATACGGGATTTAACACAGATGGTGCAGCGGCTGAGGCCAGGCCGACAACCAGAACAGGCCAAAGTTGATGGATTGCTTCAAGGGGTGGAGGAAGATGTTGAAGACGAACCCGAGCGGCCGCCGCATGAACAGCCTAGGGTTCGGCCGAGGGGAATGAGGGGCGGCTACCAACCGCCAAGAGACAACGAACAAGAACCAATCGTTCCCTGTTAGGATCTAGGGTTTAAGATGGAGGTTCTGGAATTTTCAGGAGGGTTGTCGCCTGAAGAATTCTTAGATTGGATGAGCTTTGTGGTTGAACTTTTTTCGTTGAAGGAGGTTCCGGCGGAAAAGAAAGTATCTTTGGTGGCGATGAGGTTCAAGGACAGGGCTGCCGCATGGTGGCAATCTTTCAGATATCAGAGATACCTAGATGGCCTTCCAGTTTTGGACGATTGGGGGGAATTCAAGAGGGAGATGCTCAAGGAGTTTCTGCTCTTCAATTATCGGTAGTCTATAATCCAGAATCTTCAAAGCTTGACGCAGGGTTCTCGGAGCATTGAAGAATAGACACTTGAGTATTACCGGATGGTGTTGAGGAATCAATTGCGCAAAACTTAGGAACAACTTGTGGCTCGATATCTCCATGGGCTACGACCTACTATTCAGGACACTTTACAGGTCCATACCTTTAAAACTATCACGAATGCACAGACAATGGCACAAGCTGTGGAGAAGAGTCTAGCGAGGGCCAGCGACAGAAGTGTTGGATTGGGGAGAGGCTTTCCTCCTACCCTTGTTTCTTCGGCAGGGAGCTCTTCTACAACACGAGTGTGTAGCTCTTCAACCCAAAATCAGTTGGGAAGAGGTAGCATACAAGGGTCAGGTATTCCTCCGAATAAGTCTTCCATCAGTCATAAAGCTAATGTGAAGTGCCACAGATGTCAGCAGCTAGGGCACTATGCGAATGAGTGTCCGAGGATAAGGTCGCAATTACCGATTCAGGAGGGCACTAAAGATGAGTCTGAAGAGTATGTTGGTGATGATGTGTTTGAAGAGAAGGATACGTGTTATGTCGCACCGGAGGATATCCGGGGAGATAGTTTGGTTTTGAGGAGGATTTGTTTAGCTCCCAAAGCCGTTGAAGATTGAAAACGAAGAAACATTTTCACAACTCGGTGCACAATTCGTATCGTGGTGGATAGGTTCAGCAAGATGGCTATCTTCATTGCTTGCAAGAATTCCATGGCTGCGAGCAAGATTACCTACTTGTACTTTGGAGATGTGGTGTGCAGATTCGGACTGCCACGGAGTATCCTGTCTGATCGAGATACGAAGTTCATGAGCCATTTCAGGCTAGAGCTTTGGAAGCCCATGGAGACTACTCTGAAGTTCAGCAGTCCATACCATCCATAGACAGATGGCCAGACGGAAGTGGTAAATCGCACCTTGGGGAACATTTTGGGGGCGCAGGTTAAATCTTTTGGGACTTGGGATTCTGTACTTGCGAAGATTGAGTTTGAATTCAACTGCTCCTCAAACATGCCCACCAAGTTTTTCCCTTTTCAGATTGTTGTGGGGCGAAATCCGAAGGGTCCTCTCAACCTTGCTATTCCTAATCATGGTTTGGCTCTAAGGAAGTTGGAGGATCATCTAGTTGATCTACAATCCATTCATGCAACTGTCAAGGCAAACTTGGAGGAAGCTTATGCTCAGTGCAAGTTGCATGCGGATCAAACTAGGCTAGATGTCCAGTTTGAGGTATGTGATCTAGTTTGGGTCTCTAGGTCCAAAGAACGATATCCTGCTGGCAAAAATCACAAGCTCAATTACCGGAAGGTTGGACCATGCCAAATGTTGGAGAAACATGGCATCAATGCTTATCGAGTCGAGTTACTGGACGAGTTCAGCATCTCCAATGTTTTTAATGTGAAGCATCTCACGGCTTTCCACGGAGAAAATTCGAGCTTGAGGACAAGCTCCGTTCAGGAGGGGGAGCCTGATGCAGAGCTAGTTGCTGATCAAGGTGTCTTAGATGCGGGGCAAGTTTCGGTTCCACAATCAGCTCCACGACGTTCAGAATGTTTGAAACACCGAATTGTTGCTAGGCACGATTCCCGAGGTAACTGAAACGAGCTCGGATTGGGCTGAAATCTGATGGGGTGACCACGAACCAAAGTTACTGCTATGCCATGATGTGAAGCATTTTTCGGCCATCCGAAGTCGTTTCGATGGTGTTTTGGGGAATTTTTTGTTCTCAGTGGTATTGGCATAATTTTATAGTTTTTAGTGACAGTTTCATAATTTACTATTTTTCTAGGGGTTTTTTTGCGATTTCTTTACTTTTCCTTTCCGATTAGGGTTAGGTGTTGTTTTGCCATTAAATTTCATTTTCGGCTGACTGTTTTTAAGACAATTTTGATGAATTAAAGTTGCCTCTTTTCGGCTTTGCGATTTTCGATTACTTTGAAAATTTGTTTTTGCTTGATTATAATTTTCGTCTTCTAACTACTTGTGTTG
>JAOXNR010054610.1:0-12287 GCA_028571225.1 Parsonsia alboflavescens | reverse complement strand
AGAAAAGTGATATATGATGGTTACAAGAACAAGCATACATTGGAATTTGAAGGTAGGAAGATACATTTGAACCCTTTGAAACCTCATGAAGCATACATGGATCAAAGGAAAATTCTTGAGAGAATGAAAGAATTTTTTGAAGAAAAAGAAGGTTCAAAACGATCCTGGATGGCTCGAATGTGCCTCAGTCCATGGCTAAGTGATGCATTCTACCCATCGGCTCATTCCTAGTTCTTCTGGCCCAAAATAACCCTAAATAGAAAACAGGGACAAAAGACGTTCATAACGATTCCGGCTGACACGAAACTGCATCAGTCCATGGCGAAGTGATGCATTTTGCCCATTGGGCCGTTTCCAATCGGCCCGTCAAATTTGGGCCCATTCTGAGTTCTTCTGGCCCAAAATTTCTCTAAACATAAAATTGGGCCAAAAGACATTCAAAACGATCCCGTATGGTCCGAAAGACCCTCAATCCCTGGCGAAGTGATGCGTTTTTCCCATGGGGCCGTTTCCAATAGGCCATCCAAATTTGGGACCATTCTGAGTTCTTCTGGCCCGAAATACCCCTAAACATAAAACAGGCCCAAAAGACGTTCAAAACGACCTTGTATGGTCCAAAAGTGCCTCAATCCTTGGCGAAGTGGTGAGTTTTTCCCATCGGGCTGTTTCCAATCGGCCAACCAAATTTGGGCCCATTTCGAGTTTTTCTGGCCCAAAATAACCCTACACAAAAAACAAGCCCAAAGGGCGTTCAAAACGATCCCGGCGTCCCCGAAGTTCCCTCAGTCCATGGTGAAGTGATGTGTTTTGCCCATCGCATCATTTCCAATCGGCCAGTCAAATTTGGGCCCAGTCCAAGTTCTTCTAGCCTAAAATAAAATTACTCAAAAAACAAATCTAAAGGGCCTTCAAAATGATCCCGGCGTCATTGAAATTACCTCAGTCCATGGTGAAGTTATGTGTTTTGCCCATCGAATCATTCCGAGTTTTTCTGACCCAAAAAAACCCTACAGAAAAAAAACTCCAAAGCGCGTTCAAAACGATGCAGGCATCCCCGACATTGCCTCAGTCCATGGTAAAGTGATGTGTTGTGCCCATCGAATCATTTCCAATCGGCCAGTCAAATTTGTGCCCATTCCGAGTTCTTCCAGCCCAAAATAAAATTACTCAAAAAATAGACCCGAAAGGCCATCAAAACGACCTCGGCATCCCCGAAATTGCCACAGTCTGGGGTGAAGTGATGTGTTTTGCCCATCGGATCATTTCGAATCGACCAGCCAAATTTGGGCCCAATCCGAGTTCCTTTGGCCCAAAATAACGCAAAACATAAAACATGCCCAAAAGACGTTCCAAACGATCGTGGATGGCTCGTATATGCCTCAGTCCATGGCTAACTGATGCAATATGTCCATCGGGCCCTTTCCAATCGGCCAGCCAAATTTCGGCCAATTCCTAGTTCTTCTGGCTCAAAATAACCCTAAACATAAAACAGGGACAAAAGACGTTCAAAACGATTTCGACTGGCCCGAAATTGCCTCAGTCCATGGTGAAGTGATGCATTCTACCCACTGGACCATTTCCAATCGGGGAGCCAAATTTTGGACCATTCCATGTTCTTTTGGCCCAAAATAACCCTAAACATAAAACAGGGACGAAAGAAGTTCAAAACGATTCTGGCTGGCCCGAAACTGCCTCAGTCCATAGCGAAGTGATGCATTTTGCCCATCGGGCCGTTTCCAATCAATCAGCCAAATTTGGGCCCTTTCCGAGTTGTTCTGGCCCAAAATTACTCTAAACATAAAACAGGCCCGAATATGCCTCAGTCCATGGCGAGATGATGCATTCTGCCCATCGGGCCGTCTCCAATCGGCCAGCCAAATTTTGGACCATTCCAAGTTCTTCTGGTCCAAAATAACCCTAAATATAAAACAGGGACAAAAGAAGTTCAAAACGATTCCGGCTGGCCCGAAACTGCTTCAGTCCATGGCGAAGTGATTCTTTTTTCCCATCGGGCCGTTTCCAATCATCCTACCAAATTTGGGCCCATTCCGAGTTCGTCCAGCCAAAAATAACACTAAACAAAAAATAGGCCCAAACGACGTTCAAAACGATCCCGTACGGTCTGAAAGGGCCACAATCAGCGGAAATGTGATGCGATTTTCCCATGGGGCCGTTTCCATTCGGCAAACCAAATTTGGGCCCATTCCAAGTTCTTCTAGCCAAAAATAACCCTACACAAAAAACAGGCCCAAAGGGCACATTCCTAGTTTTTCTGGCTCAAAACAACACTAAACCTAAAACAGGCCCAAAAGACATTCAAAACGATCCTGTATGGTCCGATAGTGCCTCAATCCCTGGCGAAGTGATGGGTTTTTCCCATCGGGCCGTTTCCAATCGGCCAACCAAATCTGGGCACATTCCGAGTTCTTCTGGCCTAAAATAACTCTAAACCTAAAATAGGCCCAAAAGACGTTCAAAACAATCCCGTATGGTCCGAAAGTGCCTTAATCCCTAGCGAAGTGATGCGTTTTTCCCATCGGGCCGTTTCCAATCGGCCAGTCAAATTTGTGCCCATTCCGAGTTCTTCTAGCCCAAAATAAAATTACTCAAAAAACAGACCCAAAGAGCCATCGAAACGATCTCGGCGTCCCCGAAATTGCCTCAGTCCATGGCGAAGTGATGCATTCTGCCCATCAGGTCGTTTCAAATCGGCCAGCCAAATTAGGGCCCATTCCAAGTTCTTTTGGCCAAAAATAACTCAAAACATATAACAGGCCCGAAAGACGTTCAAAACGATGCGGGATAGCTCGAATGTGCCTCAGTCCATGGCTAAGTGATTCATTCTGCCCATTGGACCATTTCCAATGGGCCTGCCAAATTTTGGCCCATTCCGATTTATTCTGCCACAAAATAACACTAAACCTATGACAGGCCCAAAAGACGTCCAAAACGGTCCCATATGGTCCGAAAGTGCCACAATCCCTGGCGAAGTGATGCGATTATCCCATCGGGCCATTTCCAATCGGCCAACCAAATTTGGGCCAATTCTATGTTTTTCTGGCCACAAATAACCCTACACAAAAATCAGGCCCAAAGCGCGTTCAAAACGATCCAAGCGTCCCCGAAATTACCTCAGTCCACGGCGAAGTGATGTGTTTTGCCCATTGGATCATTTCCAATCGGCCTGCCAAATTTGGGACCATTCGGAGTTCTTTCGGCCCAAAATAACTCAAAACATAAAATAGTCCCAAACGAAGTTCAAAACGATCCTGGATGGCTAGAATGTGCCTCAGTCCATTCTTAGTTCTTTTGGCTCAAAATAACCCTAAACATAAAACAAGCACAAAAGACGTTCAAAAAGATTCCGACTGGCCCTAAACTGCCTCAGTCCATAGCGAAGTGATGCATTCTGCCCATCGGGCCATTTCCAATCGGCCAGCCAAATTTAGGACCATTCTATGTTCTTCTGGCCCGAAATAACAGTGACAAAAGACGTTCAAAAAGATTCCTGCTGGCCCAAAACAGCCTCAGTCTATAGGTAAGTGATGCATTTTGCCCATCGGGCCGTTTCCAATCAATCAACCAAATTTGTCCCCATTGCGAGTTCTTTTGGCCAAAAATAACTCTAAACATAAAACAGGCCCAAAAGACGTTCCAAACAACCCCGTACGGTCCGAATGTGCCTCAATCCTTGGCGAAGTGATACGTTCCAAACAACCCCATCGGGCTGTTTCCAATCGGCCAACCAAATTTGGGCCCATTATGAGTTTTTCTGGCCCAGAATAACCCTACACAAAAAACAGGCCCAAAGGGCGTTTAAAACGATCCCGGCGTACCCGAAATTGCCTCAGTCCATGGTGAGGTGATGTGTTTTGCCCATCGGATCATTTCCAATCGGCCAGTCAAATTTGGGCCCATTCCAAGTTCTTCTAGCCCAAAATAAAATTACTCAAAAAACAGACCTAAAGGGCCTTCAAAACTATCCCGGCGTCCCTGATACTACCTCAGTCCGGGGTGAAGTTTTGTGTTTTGCCCATCGGATCATTTACAATCGGCTAGGCAAATTTGGGGCCATTCCGAGTTGTTTTGGCCTAAAATAACTCAAAACATAAAACTCGCCCAAAAGACGTTCAAAACGATCCTGGATGGCTCCAATGCGCCTCAGTAAATGGCTAAGTGATGCATTTTACCCATCGGGCCGTTTCCTATGGGCCAACCAAATTTGGGCCCATTTCGAGTTTTTCTGGCCCAAAATAACCCTAAACAGAAAACAGGGACAGAAGACGTTCAACACTATTCCGATTGGCCCGAAACTACCTCATTACATCGCAAAGTGATGCATTTTGCCCATCGGGCCGTTTCTAATAAAGCAGCCAAATTTGGGCCCATTCCGATTTCTTCTGGCACAAAATAACACTAAACCTAAGACAAGCCCAAAAGACGTTCAAAACGATCCCGTATGGTCCGAAAGTGCCACAATCCCTGGCGAAGTGATGCGATTTTCCCATTGGGCCGTTTCCAATCAGCCTACTAAATTTGGGCCATTCTGAGTTTTTCTGGCCAAAAATAACCCAACACAAAAAACAGGCCCAAAGGGCGTTCAAAACTATCAGTCCATGCCAAATTGATGTGTTTTTCCCATCTGATCATTTCCGATCAGACAGCCAAATTTGGGCTCATTCCTAGTTATTCTGGCCCAAAATAACCCTAAACAGAAAAAAGGGACAAAAGACGTTCATAACGATTCCGGCTGACGCGAAACTGCATCAGTCCAGGGCGATGTGATGCGTTCTGCCCATTGGGCCGTTTCCAATCGGCTAGCCAAATTTGGGCCCATTCTGACTTCTTCTGGACCAAAATAACTCTAAACATAAAATAGGTCAAAAAGACGTTCAAAACGATCCCGTATGGACCAAAAAGACGTTTTTCCCTACAGGCCATTTCAAATCGGGCAACCAAATTTGTGGCCATTCCGAGTTTTTCTGGCCCAAAATAACCGTATAGAAAAAAACCCCCAAAGGGAGTTCAAAACGATGCAGGCGTCCCCAACATTGCCTCAGTCCATGGTTAAGTGATGTGTTTTGCCCATCGAATCATTTCCAATCGGCCAGTCAAATTTGTGCCCATTCCGAGTTCTTCTAGCCCAAAATAAAATTACTAAAAAAATAGACCCAAAGTGCCACAATCCTTGCCAAAGTGATGCGATTATCCCTTCGGGCCGTTTCCAATCGGCCAACCAAATTTGGGCCAATTTTGAGTTTTTCTGGCCAAAAATAACCCTCCACAAAAAACAGGCCCAAAGGGCATTCAAAATGACCCAAGTATCCTCGAAATCACCTCAATCCATTGCGAAGTGATGTGTTTTGCCCGTCGGGTCATTTCCAATCGGCCAGTCGAATTTGGGCCCATTCTGAGTTCATTTGGCCCAAAATAACTCAAAACATTAAACGGGCCCAAAATACGTACAAAACGATCCTTGATGACTCGAACGTGCCTCAGTCAATGGCTAAGTGAAGCATTCTGCCCATCGGGCCCTTTCCAATCGGCCAGCCAAATTTGGGCCAATACCTAGTTCTTCTGGCTCAAAATAACCCTAAACATAAAACAGGGACAAAAGACGTTCAAAACGAAATTTGGGCTGTTTACAATCGGCTAACCAAATTTGGCCATTCCGAGTTTTTCTGGCCCAAAAAAACCCTACACAAACAACAGCCCAAAGGGCGTTCAAGATGATCCCGGCTACCCCGAAATTTCCTCAGTCCATGGTGAAGTGATGTGTTTTGCCCATCGGTTCATTTCCAATCGGCCAGTCAAATTTGGGCCCATTCCGAGTTCTTCTAGCCCAAAATAAATTTACTCAAAAATCCGACCTAATGGGCCTTCAAAACGAACCCGGCATCGCTGAAAGTACCTCAGTCCGTGGTGAAGTTATGTTTTTTGCCCCTCGGATTATTTCCAATCGGCCAGCTAAATTTGGGCCCATTCCGAGTTCTTTTGGCCAAAAATAACTCAAAACATAAAACTGGCCCAAAAGACGATCAAAATGATCCTGGATGGCTCGAATGTGCCTCAGTCCATGGCTAAGTGATGCATTCTGCCCATCGGGCCATTTCCAATCAGAGAGCCAAATTTGGACTCATTACTAGTTCTTCTGGCCCAAAATAACCCTAAACAGAAAACAGGGACAAAAGACGTTCATAACGATTCTGGCTGACGCGAAACTACATTAGTCCATGGCGATGTGATGCATTCTGCCCATTGGGCCGTTTTCAATCAGTTAGCCAATTTTGGGCCCATTCTGAGTTCTTCTAGACCAAAATAACTCTAAACATAAAATAAGCCCAAAAGACGTTCAAAACGATCCTGTATGGTCCGAAAGTGCCTCAATCCCTGGCGAAGTGATGCTTTTTTCCCATCGGGCCGTTTCCAATCGGGCAACCAAATTTGGGACCATTACGAGTTTTTCTGGCCCAAAATAACCCTACAGAAAAAAACCCCCAAATGGCGTTCAAAACGATGCAGGCGTCCCCAACATTGCCTCAGTCCATGGTGAAGTGATGTGTTTTGCCCATCGAATCATTTCTAATCGGCTAGTCAAATTTGTGCACATTCCGAGTTCTTTTAGCCCAAAATAAAATTACTCAAACAACAGACCCAAAGGGCCGTCAAAACAATCTCGGTGTCCCTAAAATTGCCTCAGTCCATGGCGAAGTGATGCGTTTTGCCCATCGGGCCGTTTCCAATCGGCCAGCCAAATTTGGGCCCATTCTAAATTCTTTTAGACCAAAATTACCCTAAACATAAAACTGGGACAAAAGACGTTGAAAACGATTCCGACTGGCCTGAAACTGCCTCATCCATGGCGAAGTGATGCATTCTACCCATCGGGCCGTTCCCTATCGGCCACCCAAATTTGGACCCATTCCGAGTTCTTCTGGCCCAAAATAACCCTAAACATAAAACAGGGACAAAAGACGTTCAAAACGATTCTGGTAGACCCAAAACTGCCTTAGTCAATGGCGAAGTGATGCATTTTGCCCGTCGGGCTGTTTCCAATCAACCAGCCACATTTGGGCCCATTCCAAATTCTTCTGGCCAAAATAACACAAAACATAAAACAGGCCCAAAAGACGTTCAAAATAATCCCGGATGGTCTGAAAGTGCCACAATCCCGGGCGAAGTGATGCGATTTTACCATCGGGCCGTTCTCAATCTACCAACCAAATTTTGGCCCGTTTCAAGTTTTTCTGGCCAAAAATGACCCCACACAAAAAACAGGCCCAAAGGGCATTCAAAATGATGCAGGCATCCCCGAAATTGCCTCAGTCCATGCCAAAGTGTTGTGTTTTTCCCATCGGATCATTTCCAATCGGATCCCCAAATTTGGGCCCATTCCAAGTTCTTTTGACCCAAAATAAGTCAAAACACAAAAACAGGCCCAAAAGAGGTTCAAAACGATCCTGGATGGCTCGAATGTGCCTTAGTCCATGGCTAAGTGATGCATTCTGCCCATCGGGCCGTTTCTAATGGGCCAACTAAATTTGGGCCCATTTTGAGTTCTTTTGGACCGAAATAACTCTAAACATAAAATAAGCCCAAAAGACGTTTAAAACGATCCCGTATGGTTTGAAAGTGCCTCAATCCCTGGCACAGTGATGCCTTTTTCCCAATTGGGCCGTTTCCTATCGGCCAGCCAAATTTGGGCCCATTCCGAGTTCTTCTGGCCCAAACTAACCCTGAACATAAAACAGGGACAAAAGACGTTCAAAAGGATTCCGTATGGTCCAAAAGTGCTGCAATCCCTGGCGAAGTGATGTGACTATTCCATCGGGCCGTTTCCAATAGGCCAACCGAATTTGGGCCCATTCCGAGATTTTCTGGCCACAAAAAACCCTACACGAAAAGCAGGCCCAAAGGCTGTTCAAAACGATCCAGGTGTCCCCAAAATTGCCTCAGTCCCTGGCGAAGTGACGTTTTTTTCCCATCGGATAATTTCCCATCAGCCAGCCAAATTTCGGCCCATTCCAAGTTCTTTTAGCCTAAAATAACTCAAAACATAAAGCAGGCCCAAAAGAGGTTCAAAACAATCCAGGATGGCTCGAATGTGCCTCAGTCCATGGCTAAGTTATGCATTCTTCCCATCGGGCCATTTCCAATGGGCCAGCCAAATTTGGGCCAATTCCAAGTTCTTCTGGCCCAAAATAACCCTAAACATCAAACATTGACAAAAGATGTTCAAAACAATTCTGGTTGGCCCGAAACTGCCTAAGTGCAAGGCAAAGTGATGCATTTTGCCCATCGGGCCGTTTCCAATCAACCAGCCAAATTTGTGCCCATTCCGTTTTCTTTTGGTGCAAAACAACACTAAACATAAAACAGGTCCAAAAGATGTTCAAAACGATCCCGTATGGTCCGAAAGTGCAGCAATCCCTTGCGAAGTGATGCGACTTTCCCATCGGGGCTTTTCCAATCGACCAACCAAATTTGGGCCCATTCCGAGTTTTTCTGGCCAAAAATAACCCTACACAAAAAACAGGCCCAAAGGGGGTTCAAAACGATCCAGGCGTCCCCAAAATTGCCTCAGTCCATGGTTAAGTGATGTGTTTTGCCCATCGGATAATTTCCAATCGGCCAGCCAAATTTGGGCCCATTCCGAGTTCTTTTGGCCCAAAATAACTCAAAACATAAAACAGGTGCAAAAGAAGTTCAAAACGATCCTGGATGGCTCGAATATGCCTCAGTCCTTGGCTAAGTGATGCATTCTACCCATCGGGCCGTTTCCAATCTGCCAACCAAATTTGGGCCCATTCCCAGTTCTTCTGGCCTAACACAACCCTAAACATAAAAAAGGGACAAAAGATGTTCAAAACGATTCCGGCTGTCCCAAAACTGCCTCAGTCCATGGTGAAGTGATGTTGCCCATCAGGCCGTTTCCAATGGGCGAGCCAAATTTGGGCGCATTCCGAGTTCTTCTAGCCTAAAATAACCCTAAACATAAAACAGGGACAAAAGATGTTTAAAACGATTCCGATTAGCCCGAAACTGCTTCAGTCCATGGCAAAATGATGCATTTTGCCGATCGGGCCATTTCCAATCAACCAGCAAAATTTGGGCCCATTCCGAATTCTTCTAGAACAAAATAACACCAAACCTAAAACCGGCCAAAAATAAGTTCAAAACGATACCGTATGGTCCAAAAGTGCCACAATCCTTTCCGAAGTTACCTAATTTTCCCATCGGGCCGTTTCAAATAGGCCAACTAAATTTGGGCCAATTTTGAGTTTTTCTGGCCAAAAATAATCCTACCCAAAAAAGAGGCCCAAAGGGTGTTGAAAACGATCCAAGCATCCCCTAAATTACCTCAGTCCCTGGCGAAGTAATGTGCTTTGCCCATCATATCATTTCCAATCGGCCAGCCAAATTTGGGCCCATTCCTAGTTCTTTTGGCCCAAAATAACTCAAAACATAAAACAGGCCCAAAAGATGTTCAAAACGATCCTTAATGGCTCGAATGTGCCTCAGTCCTTGGCTAAGTGATGCATTCTGCCCATCGGGCCAGTTCCAATTGGTCAGCCAAATTTGGACCCATTCCTAGTTATTCTGACTCAAAATAACCCTCAACATAAAACATGGACAAAAGACATTCGAAACGATACCGGCTGGCTCGAAACTGCCTCAGTCCATGGTGAAGTGATGCATTCTGCCCAAGGGGCCGTTTCCAATCGGCTAGCCAGATTTGGGACAATTCCAAGCTCTTCTGGCCCAAAATAACCCTAAACATAAAACAGGGACACAAGATGTTCAAAACGAATCCGCCTAGCCCGACACTGCCTCAACCCCTGTCAAAGTGATGCATTATGCCCATCGGGCCGTCTCCAATCAACCAGCCAAATTTGGGCCCATTCTGATTTCGTCTGGCCCAAAATAACACAAAACATAAAACAGGCCCAAAAGAGGTTCAAAACGATCCTGTACGGTCCAAAAGTGCAACAATCAGTGGCGAAGTGATGCGATTTTCCCATCGGGCCGTTTCGATTTGGCAAACCAAATTTGGGCCCATTCCAAGTTTTTTTTGGCCAACAATTACCCTACACAGAAAACAGGCCCAAAGGGCATTCAAAATGATCCAGGTGTCCCCGAAATTGCCTCAGTCCATGCCGAAGTGATGTGTTTCATCCATCGGATCATTTCCAATCGGCCAGCCAAATTTGGGCCCATTTCGAGTTCTTTTGGCCCAAAATAACTCAAAATATAAAATAGGCCCAAAAGACGTTCAAAATGATCCTGGATGGCTCGAATGTGCCTCATTCCATGGCTAAGTGATGCATTTTACCCATCGGGCCGTTTCCAATCGGCCAGCCAAATTTGGGCCCATTCCTAGTTCTTCTGGCCCAAAATAACCCTGAACATAAAACAGAGAAAAAAGACGTTCAAAACGATTCCGACTGGCCCGAAACTGCCTTAGTCCATGGCGAAGTGATGCATTCTGCCCATCGGGCCAGCCAAATTTGGGCCCATTCCGAGTTCTTCTTGCCCAAAATAACCCTAAATAGAAAACAGGGACAAAAGACGTTCAACACGATTCCGGCTGGCTCGAAACTGCCTCAGTCCATGGCGAAGTGATGCATTATGCCCATCGGGCCGTTTCCAATGGGCAAGCCAAATTTGGGCCCATTCCGAGTTCTTCTGGCCAAAAATAACACTAAACAAAAAGCAGGCACAAAAGATGATCAAAACGATCCCGTATGGTCCGAAAGTGGAGAAGTGATGCCCTTTTTCCATCGGGCGTATCCAATCGGCCAACCAAATTTGGGCCCATTCTGAGTTTTTTGGCCAAAAATAACCCTACACAAAAAACAGGCCCAAAGCGTGTTCAAAACGATCCAAGCATCCCTAAAATTGCTTCAGTCCATGGCGAAGTGATGAGTTTAGCCCATCGGATCATTTGCAATCGGCCTGCCAAATTTGGGCCCATTCCTAGTTCTTCTGGCTTAGCATAACCCTAAACATAAAACAAGGACAAAAGACGTTCAAAACGATTTTGGCTGGCCCGAAATTGCCTCAGTCCATGGCGAAGTGATGCTGCCCATCAGGCCGTTTCGAATGGGTGAGCCGAATTTGGGAGCATTCTGAGTTCTTCTGGCCCAAAATAACCCTAAACATAAAACAGGGACAAAAGAAGTTTAAAACGATTCCGGTTGGCCCGAAACTGCCTTAGTCCATGGCAAAATCATGCATTTTGCCCATCGGGCCGTTTCCAATCAACCAGCCAAATTTGGGCCCATTCTGAATTCTTCTGGCCTAAAATAACAACAAATCTAAAACAGGCCCAAAAGAAGTTCAAAACGATCCCGCATGGTCCGAAAGTGCCACAATCCCTGCCGAAGTGATGCTATTTTCCCATCGGGCCGTATCCAATCTGAAGGGGGAACCGGATCCCGAATCCATGAGGAAACGAATTCGGAGTCACAGGATTTTAAAAAATTTTCTCTCACATTGGAGTTTGAGAACGATACTTGGTTTGAAGATTCGCGAAGATCTTGTCCTATGGAGTGGATCCGGACGTCTTGATCTACTATGCAAAGGATCTTCTAATCTATTCCCTATCTGTCTAGGTGAACAGAAAGGAAAATAGAAGATCGGAGGATCTCTATGAGTGGAATGGAAGAAAACAGAATTCTATGATTTTTCTAAAGAAAGATAAAATCACGTCTGTTCACTTCTTTTAGGGTTTCAGAAAGATTGGTTTTTTTTCTTCTCTAAGTTATTATAGGATTAATCAATAATCCTTTAAATAACCAAAATAGAAATAGGGTTTTCTATGGGCCAAGAGCCCAACAGCCCAACAATCTTTTTATTTAATTAAATGCCCAATAATTATTCATTGTAACATGAATCCAACATAATTATTCTGGCCCTTTAATTAAAGCCCAATATTTATTTTTATTCTTAGCCCATCAAATAATTAATGTCATGGAGCTAAGCCCAAATTAATTATAAGACAAATAAAAATAAATCTACTCCATTATTTTATTCAAGCCCAACAATAATTAATCTTATGGACTTAAGTCCAAATTAATTATAAGAATAAATAAAATAACTAATTAATTTTATTCAAACCCAAATAATTAATTTCATGGATTAATGAAATCCTCAATTAATTATTAATGCTATCTAGAATAAAATTAATTCATTCTCTGATCTCCTATGTAAGAATGATATAAAAATCATTCAATCTCAATAGGGCTAGATTAGGGACCTTAAGACACAATGTTCATGGCTCTATA
>JAOXNR010054609.1:0-12288 GCA_028571225.1 Parsonsia alboflavescens | reverse complement strand
CTCTCCAATGCACCAAGCATGTTCATGAGGGTCATGAATCAGGTACTTCGGCCTTTCTTGAATAGCTTTGCCGTAGTCTATTTTGATGATATACTGGTGTATAGTCGGATAAATGAGGATCGTATACAGCATTTACGATTTATTCTAACAACTCTAAGGGAGCATAGTTTATTTGCAAATCGGAAGAAGTGTGTGTGGATGACAGATAGCCTTGTATTTCTGGGGTTCATGGTTTCGGCCAAGGGTATATTTCCTGAGGAATCGAAGATTCAAGCAGTCAGAGAATGGCCACAACCACGAAGTGTCACAGAGGTCAGATCATTTCACGGCTTGGCTAGTTTTTACAGGTGATTCATCAAGAATTTCAGTGTTATTATGGCCCCATAAACGGACCTCTACAACGTCAAGGAGTTTATGTGGACTGAGGAGGCTCAGCAAGCATTTGAGGAGATCAAAGACAAGTTAACTAGTGCACCTGTCTTAGCCTTGCCAGATTTCGAGAAGATTTTCGAGGTAGATTGTGACGCCTCAAAAGTCAGGATTGGAGCGGTTTTGAGTTAGGAAGGAAGGCTCGTGGGATTCTTTGGGGAGAAGTTAGGTGGTGTGAAATTGAATTATTCAGTTTATGACATTGAGTTTTATGCCATTGTTCGAGCACTCCAACATTGATTATTGATTGTCCAGGAATTGCATACTCAAGGGCATTTTGGGAAGGGTAAGACGGCTGGTTTGGTTAAAGAACGTTTTTATTGGCCTAGGATTGATAAATACGTTCAGGATTATGTGAGAAGATGTCGAATCTGTCAAGTATCTAAAGGCAGCAGCAGTAATCAGGGCTTATACACTCCATTGCCAATTCCGGATATGCCTTGGACTGATGTGTCGATGGATTTTGTTCTCGGTTTGCCAAGAACACAGAGGGGATTTGACAGTATTTTTGTTGTGGTGGACCAATTCAGTAAGATGGCCTTTTTTTAGCTTGCAAGACGACCATGGATGCTAGTAGAATTGCGGAGCTATACTTTGTTGAGGTGGTTCGGCGAATTGGCCTTCCTAGGACTATCTTGTCTGATAGAGATACCAAATTCATGAGTCATTTTTGGCGAGAACTTTGAAAGAGATTGGGGATGACTTTGAAATTCAATAGTCCATATCATCCTCATACAGATGGGCAAACCGAAGTAGTGAATAGATCGTTGGGCAATTTGCTTCGAGCTCAAATCAAGACCTTCGACACTTGGGATTCTCTCCTTCCCAAGATTGAATTTGAATTTAATTGTTCAATTAACAGGTCTACTCAATACTTTCCTTTTCAGATTGTGTATGGCAGGAATCCAAGGAGTTCGATTGATCTAGAACTTCCGAATGATGGAACTGTGCCTAAGAATGTGGAGGAGAGCATTGTGGATTTGTAGGCTATCCACGCCGCAGTGAAGTCCAACTTGGAGCATATTTACACACATTACAAAGAAGAGGCAGACCAGGCTCGACGGGATGTTCAATTCGAGGTGGGAGATCTTGTGTGGGTGACATTGACTAAGGAACAATTTCCGTTGGGTACCTATCACAAACTTAAAGACCGGAAGATCGGCCCCTGTCAAGTTTTGGAGAGGCTGGGCACCAACGCTTTTCGGCTTGAGCTTCCGAATGATCTCTGCATTTCTAATGTTTTCAATGTACAACATCTATCCCGTTTTCCTGCTGACAATCCGAGTATGAGAACAAACTCTTCTGAAGAGGGGGAGCCTGACGCAGAGCTGGCCCACGAAGATATTCAAGAGGGCCCACGCAGGTCCAGGAGGCTGCAGGAGAAGTTTCAAGGCAATTGGAGTTGATCGAAAAAAAAAAAAAAGTTTTGGGGCCGAATCAAAAAAACTGAAAAGTTGTGGGTTGTGTCAGAATGGGCTCAAATTTGACGGGTCGACCCGAGACTATCCATTGAGCAAAACTCACAGCTTTGCAATGACCAAGGCTGTTTTTTGGCCATTCCGGACCATCTCAATGGACTTTTGGGCCTTTTTCAGTTTTCTATAATTTCTAGAAACTTTTGGGGTCTTTTTGTAATTTTTTTTCTACTTTCAGTTTAGGGTTTATTTATTGTTGTTTTCGTTTGATTGTTGGCAGACTGGATGTTCTGAAGGTTTTGAGCTGTCGTTCAATAAAATTACGAGTCTAATAGTGTCTCAAGAATATTGTCGTTTTATTCTTGATTCGCCCTTTTCTATAATAAGACTTTTGAGTGAAGTTGATTGCCGTTAAGGTTCTAATTTTCCCACCATAATTTCCGTTTCTTTTTTTTGCGTCATCTGTGACGTACAACTTCCCAACCTCGGATAACGAATCCGAATGAAGTTCACTTGGCAGGTCTAAGGCTTATCAGAGCTCTCAAAGTGTAGAAACTGCAAGTTAAAACTGATTTGCAGGTCATAAACCACCAGGTCGCTGGAGAATACGAAGCTAGAGAGAAGAACATGATCAAACATCTCAAAAGAGTAATTGATATAGTATCTAGACTAGAGCTTTTCCTCATCGAGCAAATACCCAGACAACAGAATTAAGAAGCAGACACACTATCTAATGTCTACCAAGAGGTAGCCAGAACAAATGTAGAGCTACTAATGGAACAATCATACTCTCCAAGCATAAGCCAAGACGAGAGCTTGGTTATAGAGGATTAGGTAGACTGGAGATATCCAATCTACAAATTCCTCAAGGATGGTGACCTCCTATAGGACCCTAAAGAAGCTCACCAAATGCGAAAATTTTCACCTTGCTACGTTCTAATGGGAGATGACGAGGTATACAAAAGGTCGTATACCTAGCCATTACTCAAATGTCTAAGTCAAAGATAGGGACAATATGTCATTGAAGAGGTACACAGCGGAATATGTGGGTTGTACATAGGAGGAAAGACCTTTGCCAAGAAAATACTAAGAACAGGTTATTATTGGCCCTCAATGGTTTCAAACATTGAGAAGACCATACAAAAATGCTTGAGTTGCTAGTTACATAGGAACAAATCACATGTGTTGCCAACAAGGTATCAGTCCATCAATGCAGCAGTACCTTTTGATATCTAGGACCATTCCCGAAAGGAGTGGGGGGTGTTCAATTCTTGATTGTTGTTGTAGAATACTTCACCAAATATGTTGAAGTAGAGTCGATGGCAACCATCTCATCATCAAAAGACCAGTCTTTTGTGTGGAGAAATATTATGTGTAGGTTTGAGATCCCCCGAGCTATAATTTCAAACAACGGATGGCAGTACGTTGGTGACCTATTCAAAACATTTTGCAAAAATTTGAACATGGAATAGAGATTGACCTCTGTAGCTCATTCTTAAGCTAATGGGCTTGCTGAGGTCACAAACAGAACTATTCTAGAAGGACTTAAGAAAAGACTCACTAAGCTCGAGAAAGAGGTAGCAAACTTGCTTAGCTAAACAAAATTCCATGTATTTTGTGGGCATACAGAACCACACCAAGAAAGGCTACTAGAGAAACTCCATTCAACCTATGCTTTGGTGCAGAGGCAGTGATGCTAGTCGAGGTCGGAATGAAGTCTTTAAGATTGATTGAATATAATTTAGTCTTAAATGAGGGGGAGAGAAAGGCAGAACTTGACCTCCTCAAAGAGGTCATAAGCAAAGGGATGGAAGCTGACAAAGTATACAAAGGCAAGTCACAAAAATTTTCAACAAAAGAGTGAAAACAAGGCATTTCACAGTTGGAGAGATGGTCCTCAAAAGGTCAGATCTCGACCTCCTTGAAAAGGTCAGAGATAAAGCAACGGAAGTTGATAGAGTATACAAAAGGCACGTCACAAATTTTTTCAACAAAAGAGTGAAAACAAGGCATTTCACAGTTGGAGAAATAATCCTCAAAAGGTCAGAGGTTGGCAAACAAGGTCAATTAACCAAGCTGCAAGAAAGATGGAAGGATCTTATATAATCCAAGAAGTTCGCAGAGGAGGGAG
The DNA here is from genome assembly GCA_028571225.1 of Parsonsia alboflavescens. Taxonomy (NCBI): domain Eukaryota; kingdom Viridiplantae; phylum Streptophyta; class Magnoliopsida; order Gentianales; family Apocynaceae; genus Parsonsia; species Parsonsia alboflavescens. The sequence goes on along the minus strand of JAOXNR010054609.1, from coordinate 8,313 downwards.
ATCTCGAAGGAAGACAACTCCTGAGACCTTAGAACATTTGCCACTTAAAGATATTCTTTGCCAAAAAGCTACTCAGACGTTGTAGACCTCACTGACTCATCAATTCAGCTAAACACTATCTTAAAGGACCTCACTGAACAACAAAATGACCTCAAAAACCTCTCCAGTTTAGTTTGAGCAAGACATGAATAAAAGATAAGTTTTTCCTTTTTGAAGCTTATCAGGATTTCACTTTGTGTTATTTTCCTTGAGTTCAAAGTGCTAAAGCAAAGACAGAATATTATGCAAATATGAATGCACGATATTGGTGGAAAAAAAAAGCTTTTGTAAGAGTAGAGGCCACAAACAGTAATCTAAAATATTCAATACAAGTGCAAAAGTCTATAGAGTTGAATATTCAAAGTCCTATTCTATTACAAGTAGAGGAATTTTCCCCATTGTCTAGGAAGAAGGGGAAAAGGACGAGCTTGAGATCTTTATTAGCGGGTTCGAGGCCATCATCCCAAGCATCTCAGGTCTCTTAGCTCTTTGGCGAGAGGCAGCCCAAGTCCTATGGGCAACAACTTGTCTTCCTGCATTCGGGGAACATAAATTTCAATAGTTGGGGCTGAAGCAGACCCAATAGAGGAAGAAGCACTAGCAATGCCCTCAGCTAATGCTACGGTGCCCTCAGCTCCTGTTACGCCAATAGGAGCTAGGGAAGGACCAAACCTATAGAGGCAGCTCGCATCCCTCATTGCTGCCAAAATGAGATGGACAAATAGTTAGCACAAAAGTTACAAAAATTCAGCCAAAATTAGGAAAGCTCCGTACTGGAAATAGTTATCCCCAAGCTTATCCTAGCCGATGGGAGGTTATGCATCACTCCTCTACCTAGTCCAGTAGCATTAAGAAAAGAATCAGACCAAACTAGGGAGGTGCATCTGACTTTGGCACTACCAGATTTAGCTAACCCTATCAAGAAGTCCCTATGTCCGATCTGATCACTGGTCAGATCAGGGAGCTCATTAAAGAAGGAATGGTTTAGATTCCAGTCTGGATATCTTTGGACCAAATTATTGGAAAGACGAGCAAAAAAGAAGCTTAATATCCATTCCCCTACTAAAGACTAGAGGGGACCCACTAATTCATAAATTGGAGGTACCCTTTAGAGGGTTTGGAGGTTGTGGAGACTTTTAACTTGTAAAAACACATCAAGAGCTCCAGAGAAACAGGAACTCTGTAAAGGTGACAGGTCGCTATAAAAGCAACCACAACTTAAAGGGAGTTTGGAATGAACTAAGCTAAAGGAACGTTCCAGAAGAAAACAATATAAAAAAGCAGATAATGAAGAAAAGGAAAATGGATACCTGCCCTCAGGTTGGAAGGTAGAGGACTATGCGTCCCTAACGTTTGCTATAGGAACGTTCGTCCTCAATGTCGGCAACAATGTTGGCCCTTTCCAACCTCAAAGACCTTAGCGGGGTTGAGGGTAGAAGACACGGAACTAGGAGGAGCCTGGACCAAGATTTTTGGAGAATAAAAGACCCCATTCACCATATCAGCTATAGATGGAGACGCAACATCAGAAGTAAAATACATCTCTGTGAAATTGCTTGCACCGGAGAAAAAGGGGGTTCAGAGCAAAAGCAGGAAGAAATTGCTGCTAGAACACAGAAAAGTCTGAAGTAAATTCTCAAACCTCTGGAAAACTTTTGATTCAAAAGAGATAAGGAACCTATTGAGCTGCTGGGTAGAAACCAATGTGAAAGAAAAAGGTTCATTTCTTCGAGTAGCGCAGCCTTCCAGAACAGGAAACGCTTCAGTTCCTTCTGAAAACTAAAATGGAGTGTCTCTTCAGAATTAAGCAGAGCGACTTTCTAGGTTTAGACCAGTGACCAGATTCCTAAAACTAAAGAGGCACTTCTTCTTCCAGAAATAGTCGTTACAAGAAAATGGCATGATCCTCCAAGAGTCGTGACCTAAATATGGTGGTTCTTAATACTTGAAGGTCAAACTCACGAGTAGTTACAAGGAAACGGTTCAACCCTCCAAAGGTCCCGACTTAGAGATGGTAATTCCTAATACCTGAAAGTCAAATTTGCCACTTAGAGATGGTAATTTATAAATAAATAAAAGTCAGTCTTGCAAGTCTCGAGGAACAAGTGGGCAGGGACCTAATACCACCGACCTCCTAAGTCACGGACCTACAACATGAGCACAAAAGAGGTCGCATTGGACCACTACCTACGACCTAGTGAATTCCATTTTGTCTCATATACTTTCCATGTCGCAACCAAATGTGCGCAACTCCACTTGAGGCCGAAAGATTGTTTGCCAGATTGTAGCTCTCAACTGGATACGCGAATGGAAAGGTTCCCCGAAACTAGCCGTTACAAGGAATCGGCGAACCCGTTAGTGGCTACGACTTCAAGATGGTAATTTAGGCTCCAAGACCTTTGACCTCTCTAGCCTTAAAGGGGGGTAATGATGGGAGAAATGAATACGACCTGGACAAGCCAACATAAACATTCAATACCAGGATAGAAGTCAACTAACTGAAAGTCAGACTCACAAAGTCAACGAGGATAAGTGGGCCACTTGCTCGAGAGAGAGACCACTAGACCACGGCCTACGACCTGGTAACTTCCAACTCGTCTCACACATCTTCCATGCCAGGACTAAATGTGCACGAATCCTAGCATCCCCTATGAGCCTATGGCCACTCAGCGCGACCTCCCAGAAGACACAGCCGAGACCCTTGATGTCCACAGGAGAGTCGCGAAGTTGGTCTAGAGGTCGGTTAGCGAGCTCCCAACTCTTGACAGAGACGTGAATGACAAGATATCCAAGACAAGGCAAACTCCACGATTCTAGGAGCGGTTGGTGGGATTCAACAATCTCACAACTATCCTAATTGCCTATTGTCACATAATAGCATAGCCCTAATCAAAGAGGTGATTGATTTCATTTATATAATTAAATCATAAACAGTCTACGGACAGAGACACAAATAAGAGAATGGTCTTTCGAGAATTAATTAAACTCGATTACTCTTAAAATACTGACTTAGGCATCGGTGCTCTTCCTTGGGCACAGTCCACTCCGATCACTAATCTGTACTTTTTTCTTTGGTTGTAGTCATTGACATCATCGGGATTTTGGACTGACCCGAAGTTCACTTTTGAGCCCCATCAATAAATATATCATAATTTATTATTAATTGTTTAAAAAATCATTCCACTTAATTAATGAAATTGACGCGTGGAACAAGCAGGATTCGGACTAAGGTCAACCCAAATGGGCCAGAATGTCCCATGCCTTCAATACCTGAAAGTCAGACTCACAGAGTCAACCAGGAAGCATGTGACAGCAACTCGTCACCACTGACCTCCCAAGTTACAAACCTTGAGGTCACCGACCTCCTAAATGAGCTCGAGCTAAGGTTTTGCCAAACCTTGACTTTGACCTGGCAAGCTTTGATCCGAATCATAAATCTTCCATGCCACGACCACCGATGAGCGACTCCTAGTCACTCCAAAGAGCCAAGGACCACTCGGTACAACCTCACTAGAAGAGATGTTTGAGTTTCTCAATGTTCACGGGGAGGTCGCGAAGTTGCTCTGAAGGTCGGCTAGCGAGCTTGTACCTCTCATAGAGACGTGAATGGCAAGATCTCTCGTTCCAGGGAAACTCATGTGTTCAGCTACTATGCCGTGGTAGACCGTCGGCCATAACACAACTACGCACTGGAGAGACAGTGCCTAAAATGCAGCCGCCAACACAGGCCATCACTAATGGCAACCCAGGGCCAAGCAAACAGCAAGGCCAAGAACTGCCAGCACAGTCCAGCCCATCCCCAAATGTCTTAGCCAATAGAAAACTGGTACAAGAAGGGCTGTAGGGGAGACACCCAGATCTCACTGCAAATGGAAATAACTCCAAGCCATCAAGGCCACAGAGATCTAGAAGAACCAAGGTATCCATGCCGGCTAATCTAATGGAAAGAATGGTGGCTGCAATGGAGGGAATCTCAGGCAGAATAGATTACATTTCCACTGTGCGTACTCCAATGCCCTCCTAGAGAGAAACGTAACCATCCAATGGCCAAACTAGGCATACTTGGCCGGACAGGTTTCAGCCTTCAGAGGCAAGGACTAATCCACTACGCAATGACGAGGGTCGAGAAATAGGTCGGCCAAAACAAAGGTCACAAGGAGCAAAGACTTTACCTATGACCGACCGTAGGGAGACCCTCAATAATCAAAGGGGGTATGACCTAAGAGACAGGTTCAATCGAACCGCTATCTCCAGAAGCCAAGGACAGGATGCAGTTCCTGAAGAGCAGGGGAGCTCGCTAAGAACTCCATTTAGGGTAGGATACCACCTCGTCGTAGCCTGATCAAAATGATAGGCGAAAAAGCTTAAGAGGTGGCCCCCAACTGACGCAGAGCTGGCCCATGAAGATATTCAGGAGGGCCCACCAGGTCCAAGAGGCTGCAGGAGAAGTTTCAAGGCAATCGGAGTTGATCAGAAAAGTTTTTGGGGTCGAATCGTAAAAACTAAAAAGTTATGGGAGGGTTAGAATGGGCTCAAATTTGACGGGTCGATCCGGGACGGTCCGGTGAGCAATACTCACTACATTGTTGTGACCAAAGCCATTTTTTGGCCATCCGGGGTCATCTGGATTTACTTTTGGGCCTTTTTCTAGTTTTCCGTAGTTTTCAGAAACTTTTGGGGTCTTTTCGTAATTTTTTCCTACTTTCGGTTTAGGGTTTATTTATTGCCGTTTTTGTTTGATCTTTGGCTGACTTTGATGTTTTTGAATCTTTGAGTTTTCTCATTCAATAAAATTCGATTATCACAATGTCTCAAAAATATTGTCAATTTATTCGGTAAAAGACTTTCGAGTGAAGTTAATTGCAGTTGAGGTTCTATTTTTCCCACCATAATTACCGTTTTGCATCAATTGGTATCAGAGCCATGATCTACGATGTCAGGAGTTGATCCAACCATAATCGCGATTTTGGAAGAATTGCGCAGCAGCCGAGTAGATCGCGAACGGGAGATGTAGTGACTCATTGAGCTTCAGGATCAATAGGAACAACGACAGGACTAGCAGATGCAAATTCTTCATCAGATGCTACAACGGATGACAGTCGCGAATCCACCAGTAGAGCAGAACGTTGAGCAACCCACGGGAGGGCCAGTTGCACACGGCGAAGTCGACAGGTGCGGAGGCGGCGGCGGCATAGGGAGAGTCGGTCATGGGAATCCAGGGGCTGCAACGGCTAGAGTCGATTACGTGCCACGATGGGATTCAGGAATTAAACTTGAGATTCCGCAGTTGACTGGGAGTTTGGCATCGAAGGAATTTTTGGATTGGTTGAGCACCGTGGATGAATTGTTCGCGTTGAGAGAAGTCCCTGAGGATAATAAGGTAGGGCTGGTCGCTATCATATTCAAACACAGAGCCGCGGCATGGTGGCAATCTTTTCGGTATCAGCGATATTTGGATGGAATGCCTGTTTTGGACGATTGGAACGAACTGAAGAGAGAGATGCGGCAGGAGTTTTTACCATTCAATTATCGTCAGACCTTGTTTCGAAATTTACAGAGTCTGACACAAGGGACGAAAAGTGTGGAAGAATATACGTTACAATTTTACCGGTTGGTAGCGCGAAATCAACTTCCTGAGACACAGGAGCAACTTGTAGCCCGCTATTTACATGGCCTCCGACCAGCCATCCAGGATGCCGTGCAAGTGCATTCTTTCAGTAACGTTACGGATGTACAAACAAAGGAGAAAGTGGTGGAAGAGAGCTTGCCGCAAGCTAGCAGCAGGGGAGTAACGTTCGGTAGGGGATACCCTACTCTTCCGTGGAATCCAACGACAAACAGCCCAGCGTCATCTTCTTCGTCAAAGGTTTTCAATCCCCCTACCCAACGGGGATGAAGTTCAGGGCAGTTGAGCCAGGGAACGGGGCAGTCGAGCCAGGGAACGGGGCTGCAGTAGACTCGTCCAACGGTTAACAAAGCAAATATCATCTACCACCGGTGCCAACAGAAGGGTCAATATGCTTATGAATGTCCCCGGCTAAAGTCGCTATTGTTGATCCAGGAAGGAATCGCAGAGGAGTATGTCGAAGAGTTTGAAGATGCTGAGATGGCAAAGGGGGAAGAGTACGTAATGGTACCAGAGGATGTACGAGGAGAAAGCTTAGTTCTGTGACGGGCTGATGAGGATTGGCGACGTCGGAATATTTTCAATACCCGTTGTACCATTGGAGGGAAGGTCTGCAAAGTAATCATAGACAAAGGAAGTTGTGAAAACGTAATTTCATAGGAAGCTATTCAGAAACTAAATTTGAAGACGGAGCCACATACTGAGCCCTACAAACTCGGATGGTTGAACAAAGAAACAGAAGTGCGATTAGATCAGATATGCAAGGTAGAATTCTCGATTGGGCCACAATATACTTGTGTTATTTATTGTGATGTGGTGCCAATGGATGCCGCACACCTACTGCTAGGGCGACCATAGCAGTATGACAACAAGATGGTATATGATTGCTTTACGCACTGCTATACTATTAACAAAGGCGGCAAGAAGGTGGTATTGCATCCAATGCGGGATTCTTTTGCAGAAGGAAAGAAGACTATTATTTGTGTACCCCGCAAGGAGTTTGAGGCAGAGGTTGGTGAAGCCGAGGTTTGTTTTGCAGTGGTTTCAACCACGGTGGCAGGATCAGTAGAGCAGAAAGAAGAGGTGAAAATTCCGGAAAAGGTGAAAGAAGTATTGATGGAGTTCGATGACTTACTACCGGAGGAGTTGCCACCAAGATTGCCCCCAATGCGAGATGTTCAGCAGCAGATTGATTTGGTTCTGGGAGCTGTCCTACCAAACAAGGCGCATTACCGCCTATCTCCACAACAACATGAAGAATTGAGGCGCCAAGTGAACGAGCTGCTTGAAAAAGGGTACATCCGAGAGAGTGTCAGTCCTTGCGCTGTACCAGCTTTGTTGGTGGCAAAGAAGGATGAAAGTGGGAGGATGTGCGTAGATAGCCGTGCAATAAAAAGATTCACCATCAAGTATTGTTTTCCAATTCTGAGACTTGATGACATGCTGGATCAACTTAGTGGGGCGACGGTGTTTTTGAAAATTGACTTGAAGATCGAATATTATCAAATAAGGATCAAGCCAAGAGACGAATGGAAGACAACTTTCAAAACGGCAGACGGCTTATTTGAGTGGACGGTGATGCCATTTGGATATATTGGTGGACGGCAGACGGCTTCCAATGCTCCAAGCACGTTCATGATGGTCATGAATCAGGTACTTCGGCCTTTCTTGAAATGATATATTGGTGTACAGTCAGACAGATGAGGATCATATACAGCATTTACGATTGATTCTAACAACTCTATAGGAGCATGGTTTATTTGCAAATCAGAAGAAGCGTGAGTGGATGACAAATAGCCTTGTATTTCTGGGATTCATGGTTTCGGCCAAGGGGATATTTCCTGAGGAATCGAAGATTCAAACAGTCCGACAATGGCCCCAACCAAGAAATGTCACGGAGGTCAGGTCATTCCATGGCTTGGCTAGCTTTTACAGGCGATTCATCAAGAATTTCAGTGTTATTATGGCCCCATTAACGGCCCTCTACAACGCCAAGGAGTTTATGTGGACTGAGGAGGCTCCGCGAGCATTTGAGGAGATCAAAGACAAGTTAACCAGTGCACCTGTGTTAGCTTTGCCAGATTTTGGGAAGATTTTCAAGGTAGATTGTGAAGCCTCCAAAGTCGGGATTGGAGCGGTTTTGCGTCAAGAAGGAAGGCCCGTGGCATTCTTTAGGGAGAAGCTAGGTGTCGCGAAATTGAATTATTCGGTTTATGACATTCAGTTTTACGCCATTGTTCGAGCACTTCACCATTGGCGACATTACCTCATTCAGCGGGAGTTTGTATTGTATTCAGACCACTTGGCATTGAAGTCCCTTCAAGGACAGGACAAGCTTCATGACCGTCATGCCAAGTGGATCACCATGTTGCAGGAATTCACTTTTACCCATAAGCACAAATCAGGAGTTATGAACAAGGTGGCAGACGCTTTGAGTAGACGACATTCACTACTGAACATGATGAAGATTCACTTTAGGCTTCGAGAGCCTGCGGGAAGATTTGAGGAGTGATACTGATTTTGCACAAGTGGTGCGAGATGTCGAGCAACAACTCCGGAGCGACTTTATATTGCATGAGGGATATCTTTTCCGAGGTAACTCTCTATGTATTCCAGATACTTCTCTACGACTATTGATTGTCCAAGAA
>JAOXNR010054607.1:0-12289 GCA_028571225.1 Parsonsia alboflavescens | reverse complement strand
CCCCCCCCCAGAGAAAAAGGAATAACACAAAAAAAAGAATTGAAATATGGGAAATATAAGAAGAAAAAAAATTAAAAGTAAAAATGGGGAGAGGAAAAAAGTTCAAAGAAAATTGGAAGGTTAGAAGTGTTTTTTTCATAAATTACTTTTTGTAGCTTAGAAAATAAGTTAAATTTTGGGTTTTTTTTTTTTAAAAAAAAAACCCACCTTCTGAGGGTGAAGGGTTCGGCGGATCCCTACCAATTTATTAAAAAAAAGAGATAATACAATCGAGGGCAAAAGCCTTATCACAAATGTATATGGAGACTAATCCACTATTGACAACATTCAGAATATGGAAAATGTGAATTATCTAAACAAATCAATTCTCTTACGTGACCAGATAAATTTGAGCTTATTTTTCAACTTATGTGTTCTGTTTTTTTTTTATTATTATTATTATTTTTGTACCAGTTAAAACAAACAAGATTTTTATCACTTAAATATTTATTAACAAAAAATAAGTACTTACTTTTAAGTTAAACCAAAACAACAAGTCCCATATCTTTGTCAAATATGTACAAAAATTGATTTGTAACCGACAGTAATATCATAACCTCAAAGAAGTTCAAGCTAGCTGTAAATTTTCCCGTACCTTATCATAACCTACAGTATTATCATAATCAAATATGACTGAGGTTGCGAATAGTTGCGAGTGTCTGAAACTTCTCTGATGTTTAAGTTAGAAAACTTATTTAAACAATATGGATGTAAGAGTTTGTATGTTGCGGATAGCAAGAGTCACGTACTTTGGTAGTTGGTTATTACCTTCTTATATAGATGTGTGATTACATGGGTAGTCTTTGAAGGTTCGATATAGGATGTGTAATGAATAGTACAACCTAGTGAACAATTCCGACATCCCATGTCTAAACGAACTATGTTTGGATTTAGATTTTTCTCTCGTTATTAAGCCTCCGTGTAGTATATATCAAATTAAAGCTCTCGATACATAGATTAACCTTAATATTTGATTTGTTATTAATTACCAAATTGTCATATTAAAAAATGTGATCAAAGCAGTGACTTTGATGTACAATATATACCAATTACTATATTGTCATGATAGAAAATGTCGTCAAAGTAATGATTTCAATTTATGATATACACCAATAACCTCAAATTTTGCTTGTTTTAGTTTTGGAAATTTTCTTTTGTTTCTAACTGTAAACCCGAATGATGACGTTTATTTTGTTTTACAGCGATTCTCCAATTAAAAACGAAAAATTTTCAGTTATAAATAAAACCAATCCCACGTATAAAGTTAAATGTTCCTTTCGTTTTAATACAAGAATTCATGTTGGAGGACTATAATTAATGTCAGTGGACTACAGACCTTCTATATACTAATCTCTCCGTCACAAAATATAAGTCACCATAGTCATTTTATAAAAATTAAGATAACCTTTTTTACCCTAAAATGTCCTCCAAACACTCTTTAGAAAATCTGAAATCCATTTCAAGAGTATATCATTAGATGGATAATATAGAAAAATAAGTTCAAAGAACCCAAAAAAAAAAAATTTTCATTTGTCCCACCATGTTTGTCACTTAAAGGGTGTATTTATTTCAAAATAATTATCACTTACATATTTCCTTACCATTTTAAAACAAATCTTATTACCACTAATACTAACATATACTCATTTCGTCATTATTTATAAGTCACTATAGGTTATTTGGTAAAACTTAATATTATATATATATATATATATATATATATATATATATATATATATTTATTACTAAAATATCCATATTATGATTCTAAAAATCAAACTAATTAACAACTGTAACTACAGAAAAGTGAGAGATACAGAGGTAATAGGGCAAAAGATCAACAAAATGCATATTAAACTAACAACAATAACTTACATTTATTGACAAGTAAAATAAGTTTAAATGATTTATAAATAGTAATAGAGAGACATAAAATTCAAAGACAATAGAAAGTGATAAAATTGTGCAAAGGAGGTAGCGTTGTGATTAATTTAATTCGGTAAAAAGATAAATATTTCATTATTTCTCTCTCTACTTTGTAACAAACTCTTTAGAACTTTGACCAGGTTTCTTGTTTTCCTGTGGGATGGGTTAGTGGGTGAATTGGACTTTTATGGCCATCTAAACCACCAGAAAACTCTTTTTTTGATTGCTACAAAATTTCAAATTTTTTTAGTGAATGTATGCAAGCAATTTTAATTACTTTTATTTGCACTTGTAAGAACTATAGTTGATTAATTTAAGTTAGATGAGGGTTTTGTACAGTAGACACTGAACTAGGGTATAATATAGTTTTAAACTTTAGGATCGATACAACAAACATTTGCTCTATTAAACTTCAACCTTTCCAAATATTTAAATGGAAAAAACAGACTTTTTTTTTTTCTGAAGCTTCGCTGTGTCTCGTCAGTTTGAGAGAGTCCGGAGTTGGGGATGTTTTTGAGCAATGCAAATTATGAAAAAAAAAAAAAAATGAAGAGATTTGTTGTTTTTAACCAAATGAGGGTAATGGGATAATTTTACTTTCAAAAGTAATTATATATTGAAAGATTAAAAAGGTAGTCAAAATTTAAAATCCTTATCCAAAAATGGCTGTTTTTCACAATTTCCATGTGATTGTATCAAATAAGGAAAATTTTATTATAAACCCTTTCCATTGGAAAGGGTAAATGACGTCACAGATTTTTGCTACAAGTACTTGGTCCCATGTATGATAAAAAAAATAAATAATATTTCTTAATTTGATATGGACCGTAAAGTTCATGCGTGAGATATAGATTGGGTCCATATCAGAATTTGAATTTATATATGATACTGTATTGACGCTTATGATTCATTTGGAAATAGAAATGAAAATGGCAAAGAGAGTGACACCTCAGCCTCGGAGAGTCTATCTATTTATAATGGGCGGGTAGGTAGAAGGTTTTTTTTTTGTAAGAAAAGGGTTTTACTTTTTGTAACAGATACACATGCACGTGGGCAAGAGTGGACTACAGTTTCAGAAGAATTTCATTCAGTGAGACAAACCCCAAAGGTATACCTGTGTTTTCTATACTCTAATTCGATTCTTTCAATTGCATCTTATTGTGTTTGGTTGCTGATCATTATGAATTTTATAGATGGGTCCTTAAGTAATTTCCAGACAGAAAATGGGCAAGAGAATTTTTTCTTTCCTCCCCTTAATTTGTTTGCTATATCTTTTCTTTGCTTAGTCAAATAGGGAGAACATATGATTATTCCTTCTATGGTTGCATATTAATAATCATCCACATGATCACATGATTTAATAAATTTCTCAAAAAGGATTGATATAATTAAACATATATGTGGAATTAATATGAAAGATTCATGTAAGAGATCCATTAATGAAACAGTTCCAAATTAGATTTCTTATTTAATTTGTTAATATAAACAGTAGTATCTGGGGTTTTCTTTGCAAATTAAAATAAATCACTTTGTCTGGTATAGGAGTATATAGTACTCCATTTGCAAAAATCTCATTTCAATTTTTCCAATTCACAGATGAGTTGCAGTACTCTTAATAATCAAGAAAAGCCAGACTTTATCAGCAATCTTCCAGATGGTCCTCTGATCAACATTCTGTCTCGCCTCACAACTAAGGATGCTGTCGGAACCACTGCTTTGTCAAGGGCTTGGGAGTACAGATGGACCAGAATTTACAATTTAGAGTTCAGTGATGACGGCAGCCTTCTGTTTCCCGATTGCGACAGAATCAGAAAGGCTAAGTTTTGTAACTTCGTGGACCGAGTCCTTATGCACTGTGATTGTTCTTTACGGAGCTTCGTTCTCCTTTGTTCTTCAGGTTATGATCCGTATCGGATGGAATCCTGGATCTCCGCTGCAATAAGAAAGAACGTTGAGATTTTGAGTGCTCCAGGACTGGTGCTGCCCCGTTCCCTTTACAGTAGCAATTCTCTGAAAGAATTGAGAATATTTTCTGAGGTTACCATGTAAGTACCAAACGGGAGTCTATTCTCCGAACTAACAAAATTGGACTTCCAGTATGTCACGCTGGAGCCTCGGGATTTAAATAGTAGCAGGAGGACTACTACAGATAATCATCAGCGGCTACTGCTGAAGTTTCCGTGCTTTGACTCTCTATCCACGTACAGCTGTATATAGAGAAATATAAAGTCTGTCAAGTTTGATGCCCCTTTGGTAACTTAACTAGCTTCAACCTAAAGTACGCTACCTGTATTGATGAGAACAGAACGGAACCTGGTTTCTTATTCGAAATCAACAGTTCTAAGATTAAGGATTTCAAGTTGGATTGTGGCTTTTCGGATTGCTACGTTAACCTTCTCGAGCAATCCCCGGTGGAATCTGCAAGGATTTACATATCCTTCCGGCCTATTGCAGTAGGTCATCAAATAGCAGGAACATTGACAAACATGAACACTACACTGAAATATCTGGAGTTATCTGGCGAAGTCCTTAATGTACGTGCTACCTATTCTTCATATATTTATTTCCCAACTATTAGTTAATTTATTTTCCTCTTTGTTTTTTCTAATTTTATCTGCATATAATTCATCTCTCTGAAGTTAAGTAGCTGAAATCACTCTCATTTTATTTCCCAATTTTAGGTCTTAAATTTCTTTTAATTTATAGAATTATATATGACCAATATTTTTTTAAAATTTTCATAAATATTAACAGTCACTTAAAAATGCTGGACAAATTATGGCCACTCTTCCCGTTTTTTGGAACTTGACCCAGCTGAAGCTGTGTACTATATATTTTTATGGACTATTGGATGTTTCAGCAATCATTGGCTTAATCCAAAGAGCTCCTGTACTTCAAATGTTCTCACGGGATCTGGTAAGAATTAGGTTTCACGATCATTTTCCTTTAGAAAAAAAATAAATAAATAAAACACCATGTTTTTATTATTATTTGACTACTTAAAAGTTGAACGTTACGTCTTGTTGATCTCTTACATTCTTTATTGCTCACTACTGGTTTAATTAATATTATTCTATGTATGATGATTCAGCTTGGGAACAATTTGCGGTATGATGAAGGAAGTTACGATGAGGGTGGAATTCCTGCATGTTTTTCTTCTCATTTGAAAGAGGTGAAGTTCCATTATCGTTTCGGGTTTCTGAGGGATGGATCAGAAGAAGGGTTTGGTCTGATGAAGTTCATCTGGAAGAATGCAAAGGTTCTTGTAAAATTGGAAGTCAGTACTATGCCAGGAGGAGTCAGACACGTTCCAAAGATAATAGCATCCCCAGCTGAGATTCAACAACTCTTCCAGAGTCTTCCAAGAGCCGCCAGTGTCGCACAAATAATGGTGTTTCCCAACTGATCATCACGAGGAGGAGTTTATATATGCATGACATGGCTCTGCACGATGCAGCCACTCCTTCTGATCTAGTATTTAATTTGTAGTTATGACTCCCTTTTATTTTATTATATATATATATAAACATCCTGCTTCATCTTTTGCTTATATGTTATTGGAATTTTTTATTAATGCTATGGTTGTTGCCTAGAATTTTTAACTTTAATTTGTTTTAATTTATTATTTCCACCAGTTCATCATATAGGTGGTTTTAGATCATCAATTTTTTTTTCATAATATGGATTGCTTTACAAAATTTATATGAGATTTATTGCTCTCTTTTTCTACTTTTACCCTTATAGTTTTTTCTTACTCCAAATTCTTAGACAATTTGACTAAAGATTTTTTTTATATTTTAACTAAATTAATGCAATTTTTTTATATATATTTAATATGTGTGAAAAAAACTAAAACGACCTATACTTCTACCCGGATGAAGTACTATTTGGTATGATATAAATGGGAGCCACTCTTTTCTTTCATCTTTCGTCGTGCTCATAATCTTAATCACTTTTAGTACAAACATAAACATTTGTTTTATATTTTTCCTACTCTCAAATACTCTAATATTAATCTATATTTACTTTTTTCTCATTTTACATCCTTTTCTCAAATACTCCCCTCTCACATTCCCAACCAAACAATCCCGAAATGTGGAAGTGGTACTCTGAGGAGAAAGCACCGCCCTCCCTCCACATTGGTATTTATAATTACCCTCTCAAAATGGAAGGATTAGGGAAGAAAAAATAATCTAAGTGCCAACGATATATAATGATAGAGTTAATCTTAATTACTTTAAGCATTTAAAAGAAATTCAATAAAACAGAGAAAGACAGATAAAAAGATAGTCCCTCCTTCCCACTTTTGTTTTTAAAATATTTTGGAAGAAAAAAAATTTTGTCTCCCCAAATGGTTGTTTACTTCAAGGAAGTATTTAATGATTTCTTTTCTTTTTTACCCTTTTAAACTTTTCAAAAAACGAAAAACCAATATTACTCTGCTCAGTTATTTATAATTCCTAAAGCCTTAACATATTCTGAATAAATCTCCCAAATAATTTCCAATGATAGAAGTTTACTTAAATCAAATTATCCTAAAATTATTTAACAATAATTAATTATCTTAATCTTTGTGCAAAGTCTAAATTAAGTGAATAAATAAAATAGGACAGAGGGAGTAACATCTCAATTAAAGGCTCGTTTGAAATCTTTTGAATAAACTTATAAAAAAAGTACTTTTTCAATACTTATTGTTTTCTCTTATGAGGTTATGAAATGTTTGCTGCAGATATTTTTTGTGAAGTATAAAGATATATGAATATTAAAATATAAATATATAAATATAAATTATTTATATTTATATTTTTGTAGTAAAAATATAAATTAAAAAATGAATATTTAAATAATGGGGGTGAGAAAGAAAATTTCAAATGGAAAAAATAAATGAAAGAAATGTCAAGGAAAGAAAAGGGAATAAACAAAGGAATATATATATATAAAAATTTATAAAAACACTATTGTAGAGAAGAAGATGGGAGAGAGAAAAAAACTACAACTGTAGAGAAGATAGGAAAAAAATTTTAAAATATGAACAGTTTTTTCCTCTTTTTTTTTCAAACAAACATGTTAAATTTTTTCTTAAGTATTGACTACTTCTATTTCCTTTTAGAAATCGTTTGGGAACACAAATTAAAATAATGATTGTTTCAAGAATTTATATTTTTCTTTGAATAAAATACCCCTTTTATATATATATATATATTTATATTATGTCTAAATCCATCCAAAGACGGGGGTTAGGCACTGACCTCTACCAATTTATTAAAGAAAGAACGAAACTGGCCAAAAGCCTTACAAAAATCACCTTCAAACCTAGCTAAGGAAGGATTTTAGGAAATAATATATCTAAAATTGGCAATTTGTAAGCCTGATTTATGTGATAAAGTTGCCAATTTGTTTTGTGAATACCCTTTCTAATACTACAGTTTTCATCAGAGAAAAATGATGCACACCAGGTCATCATGACATATTAGAGATGGAATGAGCTTCGCTAAGACGCCCAATCTCCGTGATTGATTGCCTCATTGCTGTAGTCTATCCTCCAACTTCGTTGAACCTTCAGCCACTCAAGGTAGTAGTGTGACCAGACCGTCCTAACAATCTTGCTGCCTCCAAAAAGATGCTTAATCATTTCTTCGGACTCCTTACATTGACACCGATATGCAAGATGGAAGCCTAGTTGAGATCTCATATCATCTGTTGCCAAATACTTATTGCTCATTTTCCACATGAATATTGATCATCATAGCAAAATCTTCGAATGGAAGAAGTCCTCAATAGTGTTAGCTTCAAGCTTTTCCTCCTCCAAAACCGAGATGCAATCAGAAATATTAAACTACCTGATTGAGGACAAATTCCATATATAAGTGCTGTCTTCATCTTGTATTATCAGCGGCTCTGCCCAAGAACGCGACTCTTGCAAGCGTCGCCACACCCAGGAGCCTCCCTCAGCTAGATCCTCGCCCGATTAAAACCCATATTTCATCTTCAAATAACAAGCCCACAAAGAATTGGAAGTTCGAAATTTCCACCACAGCTAAAAGCCATGAGCAATGATTGCCCGATCAAGAGATTGAACTGCCAGACCTCTTTTTGCATAAGGCCGAGTGATGGTGTTCCACTTGCACCAATGGCCATTCATACCAAATTTCAAGTGTCCCCAAAAGAAGTAGGCAAATTGTCGTGCTATTTCCCGAGAATAAAATACTCCTTGTGTTAGATAATATTCATATTAATTCAATGCTAATATTTAATTTGATTAATAAGGGTACGAATGGAAATTTTTCATTAAATTCTATTGGGAAATAAAAAGTGAAATTTACTCATTGGAAATATTCCCTCATTTTCAAAATGTTTGTCACTTAAGAAGAGAGTTTTTTGTTTTCTTTCGGGGACATCCTAGTAGGTGGAGTGGTGAGTGTGCAGACGACAAATCTCTTGTTTGAATCCCACCAACACCCTCTTGGATAGAAAATGAGTTCCTGTTTCAAAATAGTTGTTACTATACATTTCAAGGCAAAAGATATAAGTGAATTACCCATTTTACCCATTGTTTGTCAAACTCTATTTTAACCTTGTCCAATGATACTTATTGCATTCGCACATTACAATTTAAAAAATACCAATTACGTTATTACTATCACTAATTATATTTAATTCGTGAAACAGGAAAGAGAATTTGGGATAAAATTCAAGGTGGGATAAATTTTAAGGAAGGTCAAAATCGTCCTTAATATGTAATGTTATAATAACCTTAATTTGGGTGAAAAAAACCTTAAGTGCCAAATATTTTGAATCAAAGGAAATACAAAGTGATGTCTATTTCGAAGAGAAAAAAAATTGTCAACTAAAATACCTTCTAAAAAGAAACCGAACGAGTATTTTCTAAGAAAAGTCAAAACAAACAGGACCTAATTTTTTCTCTTCTTTAAATGTAACTACTCCTCCCAAGAGAAGTAAATGTATCTCTTTCAGTTCTCTTCCCCATTTGTGAACCAAATAAGCTGCTATTAAGGCAAAAAAATAATGGGTAAAATGGAAAGTCATGAATTCTATTAAAATAATACTCCCTTATTTAGGAAATGAATGTCCCATATTTCTTTTTAAATTATTTGAAATTGAATGTCCCATTTTCTAATATAGTAAAAAAATTTATTAAGAAAATTTACAATGCAATGTTTTAATGAAGTCAAACCTTATTATTAAAATATATGTAAGTTAAAATGGAACATTCAATTTTAGACGGATGAAGTATTTTAAATACTTATTAAAGAATCAAAAATACTAGATGTAGAGCACATTAGCTAAGTATGCACCCTATATAAATTGCACCTACAGTTATTCACATGAACATGTCAGTAAAAGTGTACTCCATAGCATCTTTCCCTTAAAGATTAGATACAAGTATTTATATGTATTTGTTTTCTAATGAATTTATACATAAATCGTTTGAATGAGTTTATAAAAAGAGTATCTTTTCAATATTATTGTTTATAAAAGTGTTTTTTTATTAAATTAAGTTATTTTGTATTTGGGTGTAATAATTTATAAATACTTATCAAAATTAATATTTGTTTGGATGAAAAGGTACTTTTTAATGGTTTTATTTTTTTTTTGGAAACTTTTGTTTTTATCATAATTTTTAAAGATTTAATAGAATAATTATATTTTATAAATTATAATATATTAAATGATAGCATTTTTATATATTTATGTAATCTTAATTACTTTTTGACATAATACATTAAATACCAAACCTTTTTAAGAATATTATTAACTTAAGATAGATCGAAAATAATAATAAATAAATAAATGATGTTTTATTTAATATCAAAATATTAAAGGAAATTATAGCATTTTTTGTGTATTATTATTCATTATAACATATTAATATATACCTATGAATGAGATAAAATAAAATAGAAAAACTTAAAAAAAAAAACAGAAAACGAAGGGAAGTAGCGGAATGCGGAAGGCATGGTCGCAGTCGGGGTGGGGGGAAAGGGGCGAGGTCGTCAGAAAATTAGAGAGTTAGAAGTACTTTTTTTTCATAAATTACCTTTATAGCTTAAAAAAAAAGTCAAATTTTTTTTATTTTTCAACTTGTGTTTTTTATATAACTTTAAATAAACAAGATTTTTTTTTTCCTCTTAATTACTTTTTAACAGAAAATAAGTGTTTTTTTTTTTTTTGTTAAGTCAAAACAAACCAAACCCATCTCGACCAAATATAGATAAAAATTTATTTGTAACCCGCAGTATTATCATAACCTCAAGCATTCAAGCTAGCTATGAATTTCCGTTGTTTTAGCTTTGGAAATTTTCTTTTGTTTCTAAAAGGAAAACGGTGGATGCTGACGTATTTTTTGTTTTAGAGGGATATTCTCAAATTAAAAAAACAAAATTTTAGGTTATAAATAAAAACCCTAACCCACGTTCAAAATTAAATGTCCTTTTTCTTCCAATACAACAATTAATGTCGATAGACTCCGGATTTTGTATATATGACACATTTGTATTTCATCCTTTATTATATTATTAAAAATTTAACATATGTTCTGAAAAGATGTGTTTAACCCATCTTTAGACGGTTTCATTTAAAAAAATATATTTTTTTTTTTAAAAAAAAAAAGCTAATATAGTGTCACCATTAACTTAATTCGGTGGAAAGATAGTATTTCATTCTCTCTCTCTACTTTGTAACAAACTAACTTTTACCGTGTTTCTTGTTTTCCTGTGGGAGGGCTTAGTCGGTGAACATGGGCCAGATTGGACTGTAGCACACTCAACCTCTTCACCAGTACTCATCACCGCCAACGTTTGAATTGCAAAAAGACAAAAGTGATCGAGTATCTCGTTTTCGGACTCCCCAATGCCAGTACTCAAGACCTCTGATGAAATTCTTCAATTGCATCAATTAGTTCTATATATATGATCTGCAACAAAAGCTAGAATTACCAAGAGATCATTGTTTGTGTTTAAGAGCACTCTGAGATGAGAAACTGCCCATCTTTTTCTTCCATGTTTATGTTCTTATACATTTGATATATGCCCGCAAACCCTTTTCCATGTTTCCTTTCCCGTGTCTGTCAACTACACTGATGTTCATTGGATCAGCCAAGAAACAGTACTGGTAAGTTTTGTTTTATCTCGTATACAAGAAATGGTGGGGAATTTTTTTCTCCTTCATGGGTTTGATCTTTAAATTTGTTTTGCCGTAACTACAGTTGGTATAAGAAATCAATTATTTTCAATTGGGGTTTTATTTGCAAAATCAATACTCCGGTGTCAGACCTTTCCCAGAATTGTAACATTTTCAGGTGATAATTACATTCCGCAACCATGGCCAGAAGAAAGCAACTTAATCCAAGAGCATGCACTCGTAGGGAAAGGCAGGTTCGACGAGGGTGCAGTACAAGACAAGAAATTAGTGAAGGAGAGGGAGAGAGAGAGGAAGCAAGAGACATACTAATCAATAATCTCCCAGAATGTCTTGTGAACAACATACTGTCCCGCCTCCCGACTAAGGATGCTGTCCGAACCAGCGTCTTGTCAAGGGATTGGGAGAACAAATGGACCTCCATTGACAAGGTAGAGTTCAATGACAGGCACTTCTATACTCGCAGGAAACCCAGATCAGGTGTTCGCTTTCGTGTCTTTGTGGGTCGGGTGCTGACACGAGGCACGGGCTCATTGCAGAGCTTCATTCTCCGATGTGCTTCCAGTTACGAGCCATCTCGGGTACAGGCTTGGATCTCTGCCGCCCTGAATAGAAACGTTGAGATTCTCGAGATTGATACTTGGAGTACACCGATGGAGCTGCCCCATTCCGTATTATGCGGGACCGACTCTCTCAAGGAACTGAGACTATTATCAAGGTTTACCGTAAGATTTCTCAAGGAAACTTTATTCTCGAAACTGAAGAAAATAGAATTTAATCATGTCATGCTCATGCTCATCCGTCAGGAGAAGAGTAGAACTGATGTTGATGAAAAGCTTCTGTTGAACTTTCCATTTTTGGAGTCCCTTTCCATGTACTGCTGCAAGTGGAAAAATATCAAGGATGTGAAACTGGATGCTCCGCTACTGACTGGCTTCCATATGACCTACTCCAGCTTTCCGCATGCGAACAACATGGAACGATTTAACTTCCAAATCTGCAGTTCCAAATTAGCAGATTTCAGAGTGGATGGGGAGTTATCAGAACACTATGTTCTGCCCCAGCCTTCCCCGGTTGAAACTGCAACCGTTAAGCTGTTTTATCCAGGTGACTGGATTGCAAGTGGATATCGAGTCTCCAGAACATTGAGACAGATGGATGCACT
>JAOXNR010054606.1:0-12290 GCA_028571225.1 Parsonsia alboflavescens | reverse complement strand
AGTCCTCTTCAAGGCATAATATGGAGAATGCTCATTGAATGAGCAATTCAATAAGCGAGCTCGGATCGAATCGGTATATCAATAATAGTATTTTTTAAAAAAATTTAAGAAAAATAATAATAGTATTTTTTATTTAAGTTAAAATTTAACAAAAATAATAATAGTAATTTTTAACTGAGTTAAAATTTAATAATAATAATTTTATTATTTTAAAATATTATAAATAATAATAATAATAATTTTTACTTAATTTAAAATTTAATAATAATAATAATTTTTATTTAAGTTAAGATTGAATAATAATAATAATAATAATATAAAAAAATAAAAAATAATATTAATTTTGTCAAAATTTAATATTTATTAATTAAATTGGTGGAAGGTTGGAACCATATCTTTGAAGGTTCTGATCCATACCACCCAAGGTCAGGATAATACTCTCGAAGGAATAAAAAGACCTATTATTTTAGTAGGATCATTCTTGATAAAATGTCTGCCATTTTATTTCTATAATACTGGAATTGTTTTATTAGTTGGAAATAAGTTTTTGCAATTATTTCACAAAGTCACCTTTGGCACTACCTTATATCAAATAATGTTTAAGACACCATGTAGTCATTTAATAACCGTTAAAAGATTACAAAATGCCTATCAAAAGTCTTTTCCTATTAGATTCCATCCTCACACTGCCAAGCATGATGATATAGGATATAAAGATAAACTGATTTTTCCTGAAGGAACACCTTTATTACAATATCGAGTTATGTTTAAAAAATTAGAAAAATGAGATAGAAAGAATTAAAAATAGATTAGAAAAATGTTTTTCTAATAACCGTCTACAGTTTTGGGAGGAAAATAAGATAGAAGGTAAACTAGAAATGAAAGATAAGAATAAAATAATTAGAGTAACTCCAATGAGATATAATCTAGAGGATCAAGAAGAATTCAAAATACAAATACACGAAGTACTTAACAAAAAATTGATTAGACCTAGCAAGTCATCTCACAACGTACCTGCATTTATGGTTAGAAATCATGTAGAGATAATAAGAAATAAGGCTAGAAAGGTGATAAATTTTTAAAAAATAAATGATAATGCTATATTTGATGAATAATTTATACCACATAAAGAAAGTTTGATAAATTGAACAAAAAATAAAAACATATTTTCTAAATTTGATTGTAAAAGTGGATTTTGGCAATTGAAAATGAATCAAGATGGTATTCCTTATACTGTCTTCTCAACTACACAAGGACATTGTGAATGGTTAGTTATGCCTTTTGGATTAAAGAACGCATCACTAATATTAAAAATTATGATTTTATATTTGTATATGTTGACGATATTTTAGTACTTTCAAATGATTTAGATTCTCATTTAAAACATTTAAATATTTCTATAGACTTATGTCATAAACATGGATTAGCTCTTTCCCAAAAGAAAGCAAAAATTTTACAAAATGAGATAGAATTTTAGGGAATGCAAGTAGATGGAAAAGGTATAAAACTTCAAAGTCATATTTTGAAAAAATATTTGTCTTTCTAGATAGCTTAAAAGATAAAAAAATAAATACAGAATTTTCTTGGAGTAATAAATTATGCACCATTAAGAAAACCTCTCCAAGAAGGATAAAATATTTGAGTATAATAAATACCTAGAAGATAGGGAAAATGATATAAAAGAAAGATGTAGAGAATTACCAAAATTGCAATTACCCAAAGATAGTAATAATTTGATATTAGAAATTGATGCCTCTGAACATGGATAGAGTGGAATCTTACAAAAGATAGATTATGATTCTTCTGAAAATAAGAGAGGAGAAAATATGTGCAGATACTGTTCTAGAACGTTTACAGATACTCAATCTAGATATTATATAAATGAAAAAGAACTCTTGATAGTAGTAAAAAGTTGTCAAAAACTCTATTATTTTCTACTTCCAAAGAAATTTACATTAAGAACATATAATACCTAGGTAAAAGCATTTATACAAAATAATTTACCTTCTAAACCTGAGTGTAAACTATATATTAGATGGTAAATGTTATTATCTAAATATTCCTTTGATATTGAGATTATAAAATTTGATAAAAATGTCTTAGCAGATTTTCTCACCAGAGATGGTAGAATTTATGAATAAGATTGTCAATATGATTGATGAAATAGATAAGCAGGTTTTATCAATCCAGCATAATGTTTCTGAGATTATTGATATTGTTCATTTTACAAGCAATACTATGAAGTTAGAGATTTATTATTAGCAGAATGCTCAATGATTACTGCAAAGATCGGGAATTACTCTGTAGCCAAAGATATTACTACCAATTTGTTCAACAAGATTGAATTAGAAAAGATCAAAGATACTACACCAAAAAAGACTATGATTCCAAAGCCTTCGGACAAGGGTAAGTTAGGAAGCATTTCATTACGTCCTCAAAGGATAAAGATTACTTCTGAAAGTTCTAACAAATAATTTGATATAGGTAGTAGAAAATCAAAATATGATAATGAGAGAATTACACTCTCTAAAAGATATTGAAACCAGATATGTTGATTTTTCTGGGATATATCATAAAATAAATTATCTACAAGATTTTGATCCAAAAGAAATCATATATTGGTACAATTTTGGAGTCATAAACTCCATTTTTATGTCATCACCCGATTTTCCAGATATTGGTGCTCTACCTTTCTGGATTGGGGAAGGAGTTAAAGATTGTTACTTAAACAATCCAACGATATCTCCTAAAGATGTTTTGATTCTTAAGTTTCTATCAGCAACTGATTATTATGAAGAAGAAAGATATAATTCATATCATTTGATTCAATCGGGCAAAGACGAATCTTTTGTGATTACCACTTCAAGATAGAGAAGAGATTTTGTTAAGTTTGAAGAAAAAGATGTTCATTATAGGAGAGCTATAGGAATAAGAATAGTTCTTCAAATAATGGAAAACTGTTTCAAGAAAGGATTTCGCGCTTATGGAGGAAAGCAGACGTATTCTTCTATCATGGTTGCACCAACCAAAGTAACTCCACATTGTGCCGAAAGATTTCTAAAAATAAAGATAAAGCTATTGGATAATGGAAGCATCGAATCAAGTCCACAAACTCAAGACAAATAAAGCCAGTTAAGGCAACATGATAAGGGGATGTGTTTTGCTTGTTCTCCATGAAAGGGGATGCCAGATTCTTCTTCAAAAGAAGACGATTAAAAAGAAAAAGCTTTCAAGATTCCTGATAAAGAGATTAAAATAATTGTACCTTCCAAAAAGGAAAAAGATAAAGTTACTATTATAATTGTACTAGCTTCCTTTAAAAAAGGGAAACAAAAATGTAATATTAGAATTTGGATTTGAAATCTAACGAAAGAAAGAAATATAGTCCGGATTTGAAGTCCGGAAGATAGTATAAATAGAGTCATCGTTATAAAAGAGACGCATCTGATTATTCATCTTTGAGTGCTCTCTTCCTATCTTTGTAATATCCTTTTTTCTTTTAACCATTTCCATTTGAAAATAAGAAGTATGAGTATCATTTCTTATTCATAAAAACCTTCTCAGTTCATATCTGAAAACCGACCCCATATACTTTCTATCTAAATTTCATTACTCCTGAAGGTAGGAAACGAGATCAAATTGTGTTGGATTTCTCCGAAAGAGCAACATGGGAACTTACCTTACTCTCATAAGGTTGGGGTTGAAACATTCAATAAAAGTCTCGTTGAATACCCAGAGAAATATTTGGTCAAATCATAAACAATCTTACGGAAGCACGTTGGGCCTTTTAATTTTTAATAGAGAAGAATTATGATCATTTAATGATATATTGTATGTTTATAGAGAATAAATTGAATATATGATATCACTAGAGATTATTTTTTTAATGATGTTTTTACTTATATGTTTGTTAAAAAAGATAATATAATTAGAAACATAATGAATTTGACCCGATAAGATCCGACACTCGATTATGGTATCAGAGCCACATTAGTTATAGAAAATATTGAGATAACTATAATAGGATCAAATGAATCTATTGATTTATTCATTAATGAAGTAATAAGTTACGAAGATTCGATTTATAATAGTGGGGAATCAAAAGATTTTAATCCAGACACCAATGATGTACCCATATAATTCTATAATGATGGTCATATAATAGAAGATAGTGATTGGGGATATAGATCTAATTAGAGAAAACGGATTGCGAAACTTGTGATAAAATTTTATATAAGATAAAAAAGATAGAAATTAAAGTCAACAATTGTAAAATGGAAAGGATATACAGGCAATATAGGATGGAATATTTACAAATAACTAGAGTAGAAAAAGATACTTTAAAATTAATTCAAAGATATAATGAAGATATATGGATTACTTGGATAGATCTAAAAGAGAAACAAAGAAAAAGACATTTAAAATTAACTTAGCATTATAGAGGAGGTCATTTAAATGACTGAATACAAGAAGATTGAGGAAAAAGAATGTTTATTAAAAACAGATAAAGATATTATAGAAATACAAAAATCAATAATCTATTTTGGAGAACAAATATTAAGAGAAATACAAGAACTTAAGAAAATTATAGATGATAAAAAAATTTCAGAAACTCAAAAGATAATCAATGTATCTAAAGATCAAATAATTAAACATTTGGAAAAAAATGAAAATACCTAAAAGATATGGTGGTAATAACCTAAAATGGTAAATTTAGATTCAGAAAACGAAGTATTTGATATAGATAATTTAATTACGCAAATAGAAGATCTAACTCTATAAGAAGATAATCTCTTTATTAATATAAAATCTGACCCTATAATAAAATCAGAAACTACATGGAATCCAAATATTACCGATATTTCTAGTGCTAGTCAACCGTCTATTAGAAGATCAGGATTTGATAAACCAGTGAGAGGATATGCAGGAATATGTTCCAGTATTAAAACAGGAGAAGCACATGCTCCATTAGGAGGTATGAAAAATGAACTGATTAATACATTTGGAATTTACCTTGATTTAGATTGTGTAAGCTATACTGAGAAAGCCATAAATAAATTGGAAACAACATTAAGATAGTTGTAACTGTTAATAAAATGGATCATGATGTTACAAAACATTTCATTGAAAGAAGTTTAGTTAAAAGCACTTTAAGATTTTGGTAGAATATAGATGAAGAAACTAGAAAAGAAATATATGGAGAAGATGATAATATTGCTAACCTTATATCGAGAGCTACTGAAGATATAAGATTAAAATTCGCTGGAGAGGGAAATTTCAAGAACCATAAATAAATATATGATTGCGCTCCTAAGGTTACAATTATCTGATTTATGCGAAATAGATAAATCTATTTGTGTCTTTCAAGATTATTATTATTATATATATAACAAAGTATCCGATACACAAAGTTATCTCCCAATGTTTTTCACAAGGATACCAGATCCTTGGGGAAAGAAACTTATTGATTTATATAACCCAGGAATAATTGATACTATAGGAAAAAAGATAACACATAAAAGATAAACTAAGTGAATGGTGTGGAGATGCGATATTAGCAAAAATGATATGAGGATTAAAGAAAAGAGTCTCTTTTATGTTGTGATAATCAAAAAATGCCTCTTATGATAGGATGTCATAGCCCTTATTATTATAGTAAGATTAAAAGAAGATATAAAGAGAGAAAACTATATAAGAAAAGATATTTTAAGAAGATATAAGCAAGATACTATAAGGAAAAATTATATAAATGATGGAAGAAACCTACTTATTTAAGGAAAAGAAGGGATAATAAAGCCCCTAAAGATTGTAAATGCTATTATTTTCAGGAGATAGGGCATTATGCTAACAGATGTCCAAAGAAATTCGATAGGAATAAAAAGAAAATAGAAATTGATGAAGATATAGAAGAAATGGGTATCTCAAGGAGAATTTATACACATAGATGATTTTGAAAATATATAATTTGATTGTAGTATTTTTATATATACAGATATAGAGTATGAATCAACTTCTGATAATGAATGAACAAAGTATAATTGGTACTAGTTCATCCAATGATATCATAGATAATTTTGCATAATATACTAGAGAATATAAGCAAAAAATATTAATAGATAAGAGAAAATTAAAACAAAAACAAAATGAAAGATATTCTTTTTCAAACAATTCAGGATTTAAAGTAAATATACTTGAAAAATTAGGTACTAAGCCAAGAAAGCATCATCTTTTTTATGGATTAAATGTTCAAGAAAGAGCATTTGAAGTTTCTCTTACTTCTAATAAGGTAATGATACCATTATTATCCAAAAACGATGTACAAAAAAAATTACAAAAGATTAAGCCTAAAATCAAAAATACATTAGGATGGATACACATAGGAGCAATACATATAATAATAAAATCTACATTCAAAAAAGGTTTAGATGCACCTATAGACTCAGCTATAATGGATAATAGGATTCAAAATAGAGAATAAGCCTGTTTAGGAATTCTAAGAGGTAATTTACAATATAGAAAATTAAAATTCAATATTTATCCTAGGATTTCTTATCATCTACATGATATTGATTTTGATAAAACATTAAGTTTGCTACAAGATTTTAAAAGGAAATAATTTTTTAATAATATTATGTGATATCATATGCTATTTCTAATACTCGTCATTTTGAGTGTTTTATTATAAAATATACTATAGACTTTCTTTATTTATTTAATGAAGTAAGTTAGATACAATTGCCTATCTTACAAAAGATAGAAGAAATTGCAAGTATACCATTAAACTTAGATTTAAGACATAAACCATTGAGAAATTCTAATCAACAAATACCAAAATTATCTTTTATTGAAATAGGAGTCTCTAATAGACAATATTATTCAAGATATCCAGAATTTTCAATAGAAGCCAAAGAGGATAGTTTAAAAAATTATAAGATAAAAAGAGAATATTTCGATGGAATAGAATTCACTTCTAAAGATATACTAATAGATACTAGAGCAAATGGAAATTACATTAGTCACATATTATGTGCTAGGCTACAAAAGTTTCAACTTCAAGATACACATCTATATTCAAATTTTAATGGAGAAATCCATGAAATTAATAAGGCAGTAGAAACCATATTAAGATTTGGTAATGAAACCATTCTATTAAGATTACTAATAGAAAATGAAGGATTTAATGATACTTTAGAAATTATGTTAGAATTAACATTTTTAGATAAAATTAAAAATTATCAAATTTCTTCCTCTGGAATAAAGATAACTTATAGAGGAAAATTAATTTATATACCTAGATGACCAATCCTTATAGTATTTTTATACCAACAAGGATAACTTATAAACATTATAAAGCAAAATATTTTGCTGCTTATATAGATTGTGGAGCAGGATCTTGTTTGTGTAAACCAGATTATTTTCCTAAGGAATATCATCAAGATTTAAGACCAATAACGGTTGTGATATTTCTAACAAAATTATTCGACCTTCGGGCGGATGAACCCGACCTAGGAGTATTATCCCGAACTTCAGGGGCATGATCCTGTCCTTCAAGGATATGGTTCCAACCTTCCACGGTACCAACCCAACCTTCTATCATTTCAATACAAGAAAATCTTACGTCCCCAATTCAACCCATTCTGAAGCTCCCCAATCATTTATGCAATGATTTTGCATCAAAAATAGGATCAGCATTCCTCAAACATCAACCAAAATTCATTAAAAAAACATATCATATTGTAAAAAAAAATACGCAGAGCACGTTCTTTGCAATTATATCAGTCACCATTCAACCCAATAAACAAACAATTATCAAAAATTTAAACAATCTCAAAATCTCTATAGGACTTATTGACTTCAAATGCATAACTATGATCATCGACGGGAAAAAAAAAAAAAAAAAAAAAAGGAAAAATGCCTGAAAGGAAAACTTACCTGTAAATAGTGGAAATGAAGTGTTGCAATGGCGTTGCAACTTGAACAGTTGAGTAGTCCTCACTGCTTCTTTGGCAACGGTGAGGCTAGCAGAAGGTCCTTTGGAGTTGGCTTGTTTGGGAGAAGGGTTTGAACTCACAACAAGGAGAGTTTTGACTTTTAACTAGCTACCCAAAGGGGGTAGGTTGATTCTCCGATCACCGGCAACTACCAAAACGAGTGTGAGAGAGGTGAGCTTGGAGCGATGGATACCAACTCTATAAGTACAGTTGTGTAAATGATTCGTTCAACTTCCAACTTGGTTTTGGTCAAAAGGCATGTATGTCTTTCCATAAAGTCAGCTTTATTTAAACTTCAAATTGGGTATTCATACCAATTTGGGTACTCAATGGAAAAAAAATTGAAATGTTTTGAGAAATCGGATAAAATTGAAATATCCAAATTCAATTTGGATATTTTTGAGAATTTCTACGAACTCAAGCTTGAGCTGTACATTTCAAGCTCTAGCTCCATAACTTTGATCAAGATTGACTCGACTCGACTCAATTGCACACCTGATCTCATTCCACATGACACGGTAAAATTATGCAACGGTTTGGAAGATGACGAGGATGATCTCTTGGACACCATCACCATTCACTTCACTTCTTTTTCTTCCTTCACCCTCGATACCTTTTTTCTCTTACTCTTCTTGACCAGCACATTGTCAATTCTCAAATTTCGCCACCAAAATTACTCTTCATTATACCGATATTTTTTTAATTCAAAAGAAGAACCAAAAAGATCGGCCTATCTTGGAACTCGAGACATTACCACTTGAACAGTTGAACTTCAGATGACCAATTTTGAAACAGCAATTGTTAAAACAAACAATTGAGTCGTCGAATTCCCAATTGATTATTTCACCGGAGGATGTTTTGGAGGCATTGGTGTATGGTTGTGTGAAATGGCCAGAAAAGTAAGGGCTGAGTTGAGTTACTGTATGAGAGAGAACAAAGTTTATTATCCAAATGGTTTTGATCGGATTCAATTGTGGGGTAAAATCGATGTTATGTGACATGGACAAAAATATCCCTAATGAAAACTATAAAAAAAAACTCAAAAAACCATCAAAAGAATCCATTGCATAGAAAAGGAAAAAAATAATAATAAAATTATGTATGGCATTTCAAAATAGAAAATAATTAATGGATCAAAAAAACAAAAACCCTTTAATTTATTGTGATTCCTATTTTTATTCATTTTATTTATTTTTCTTTTCAAATTGAGATACCTAAAAATTTCCGTGAATTTGGAATGGGGACAGGGGAGTAATTATTATGTATTCTTGATCAAGTGCAAAAAGAAGAAGTTCGACAGATCCAGCTAGTTAGAACTTGATTGATTGATTAAATATGTTTGATGCCACAGAGCAACAGGTTTTACCGGTCGGAGAACGGAGATCAAATTCTTGGCCTGGACTTTGTTCGGAGATATTAGGACCATTGCCTACGGGGAGGAAATGCCAAATTGGGTGCACTTTAAATTTTTATTCTCCTTTTTCAGTGTGGTATTGATGTGGACAAATGCTTTGGTAATTTGGTTATTGTTCAAGTTCCATTTATTATACTGCATGAAGTCTACGCTCTGTTTACTTTCCTCCAAACGATGATTGTTGACTATGAGTTCCATTTTCTTTTCTGAGAGATTTCTGAGAATATTTTTTATGGTCACTTCTTGAGAGATCAAGATAGAGATAGTGATTAGGGTTTCAGTTTGCTCCCTGGAAGAACTTGCTAGACAGATAGAATATCCATGGGTGAGATTTTACATGCGGCGGGATCCATTGGAAATATCACTTATGAAGGAACAAATTCAAGATCTTCAGTTGGAGCTGGGATTCTTGAAACTGTTTCTGTGGTGCTTGCCTATTAAATCTGTAGAAAGGAATTCGTGAGTCAATGCCACAACAGTGGAGTCAGTGGAGGGCCTTTACAATACTGCTTTTCGTGCACTTGTGTGTCACGACAAGTTAAATAATAACAGTGATGTAGCCCCTCAGGGGACATAGGCGGACCGATAAGGTAGGAGTGATGTTCGATTAATTTCAATGGTTGGAGAAGGTTCGAATCCCGACAAGGGACATAATTGCCTTCCTATAAGGTATGGGTGATGTTCGATTAATTCCAACGGTTAGCGAAGGTTCGAATCCCGACAAGGGACATAATTGCCTTCCTGTTTTGTCTTCTCCTTCTGTCACTTCGTTCGCATCTTTCGATTTATATCCGACTAACACAAGTGGTTTATGTGACTTAATAGAAAGGGTTCCATCGGCAAAGGACTTTCCCTTTAATCCAAAATGAAATCAATATAAATTTAATACTATATCCCTAAAAATTTAAATTTTTAAAGGATTTAATTTATCTATTTAAATTTTTAAAATATTAATAATTAATAATTAACGATAACGAATAAAATTCTTATTAATAATTTATTAATATAAGAGTGACGTGCGAAGGATCCGGACCCCAAGAGGATGATGGTACTCAAACATTAAGCAAGTCAGGAAGGCTCGTTGTCAATGTCAGTCGGTATGTTTTTGTGTATTCATTTTTACAAAGGGCTTTATTGATTGTGGAGTCATTATATATAAGACTAAACTTAAATTTTGCATGCTTTGGTCCAAATGCGTTGTTCGATAATAGAGATGCAATGTCCTTGAAAATGTTCATTTCATTTCAATTTCAAGGGAATGCGTAAAGTCATTAATAATAGTTATATAAAGTATGAAATAATAAAATTACAAATAAAAATATATTTAAGAAAAAGTAATTTAACATGTTATTCATTAAAAGATTAAAATATAATTTGTCTAAAATTAAAAAATGAGAAATATTCATGTATAATTTTCAATTTTAAATAAACAAATTCAATTAATTAAATTTATACTTTCTCCATCACTATTTATAAGTCATTCGAGCTAACTTTTATTATCACTAATTATAAATCATTATTGTTAGTTTATTAGATAGTTGACTAAGTTTTTCATTTATTATCCATGTCCGAGTTATCCATTTCTCGCTATCCAAAACTCTTTTCTCCTTTCAAATCTTGGATATTTTAGGAAAAAAATTTTTCTTAATTTTACAAAATAACGACTAGTTACTTATAAATAATGACTAATGAGTATCAGTTAATATTATATATATATATCATTAAGGTTTATAATAAATATTTTCAAAATATATTGTATGTTAAGTCTAGTATTTTTTAACCTTTTTTTTTAGCGGTGTCCAAGTCAAAATTTTGCACCCTTATAATTCTTTTAAAATAAGAAATAATATTGAGTTTTATATGATCTTAATTGGAAGTTAACATAATCAATTGTTTAATATACTCTTCATTGTAGATAAATATGAGGCTTCGGATTTTATAACCCTTCGTCCACACCATTTTCTACACCACCCCAATAAAGTAATATATATTACGTGATTCTTTGATTTAAATATATTCAAAGAAATTATATAAATATATTAATAATAATAAAAAGAAGGTTTTCTAAAAGATTTAACTATTTGTTCTTAATATACTTACTATAAATATTTTTCAAAAGTTAGATTTAAGTTAAATTTAAATAATTATTTAATTCTATCTAGTGAGAGGGAGAAAGTAAACAATTTGGACGTATTTAATCTATAACGAGATTTGTAGCCCTTTAAAGACTCGTTACTCCTATATAAAAATTATAAATTAAAGTTTATTGGATGTCTTTAGAAACATACTACTCCTATATAAATTTATTTAACTTTCAAAACTTCATTAGTGTCTTAAAAATAAAAGTTCGCGGTTTTGTCTTTTATAGATATTTATTTAATAACTAATAATCTATATAACAATTAAGAAAATTTAATTTTTATTTCTCCAATGGAGTGAAAATTTCAATATTTACCCCTCCCCCCACCCAAAAAAAACTTTAAGTATACATAGTCGATTTAATAATATTTATGAAGATAAAAGAGGTTTTTTTTTCTTTTCTATAATCCCCTTAACATACCATTTTTTTTGTATGTAAATTCATTATAATATATTGATACTCCTATAATTTTGAATTTTGAATTTTGAATTATTTAATGGAATGAAAATTTTAATATTTATTCCCCCCTCCCCCCAACCAAAAAAAAAAAAAACCTTGAAATATACTGAGTTGATTTAATAATATTTGGGAAGACAAGAGAGTTCTTTTTATTCTTTTCTGGAATCCCCTCAAATAACTTCCCTTTTTTTTTGAAAATTTATTATAATATATTTATACTCTTATATAAATTTTTTAAAATTTCAAAACTTCATAAGTGTCATAAATATCAAAGTTCACAATTTGT
>JAOXNR010054605.1:0-12291 GCA_028571225.1 Parsonsia alboflavescens | reverse complement strand
GCGCATTAAGGCGAGCTCCGGAGCGCACCTTAGCAAAACCGTATATATATATATTTATTTTTTTTTTTTATAGATATATTTTATCAATAAAACCCTAAAAAAAAAATTTAAACCTTAGGAGTATACTTGATCTTTATCTGACAATATATACTATATTTGGTGATATAGAAAATGCGATAGAATATCCGAACCTGCAAAATGTGGTGCAATGAGACAACTTGTTTGATATATCTAATCCAAGTTGAAAGCTTACTTGTGCAATAACAACAACAAAAAAAAAATTCTCTCATCCAGTGATTTAGATTAGAAGGAGAACTTTCTTTGAAGGAGAGTTTGCAGGAAATGTAGATGTTAGAAGAATATAAAAATTCCCCACCAATGAGACTTATCCAAAACCAAGCATCCATGCATCCAAAGCTAAGTCGTCACATCGTCCAGAATCAATGTATCGCAACTGGGCCAATAAGCCTTCTTCTTTTAGAAGAGAATATTGGAAGGAAGACTGTTGGCGACAAGTCATATTATCTATTTGATGACATAATATATTATATTGTTGGCGAGAGGGGTCTCTGGTTTAGCTATGTATAACTAGGCCGGGGGATCAAATTTGAACAATTAATTTTAAAAAAAAAATTAGAAATTGTTTAATTTTTTGTTACAAAATTATAATTTGAACTTAATGATAATTCAAATTTAGAAAGAAGTTATAATAAATTCAATTTCTCTTTCTCTTAAATACTAAAATCTTTTTAACAGGATTAACTAAAATATTATAATTTAGTGACGGAGGGAGTATAATATATGAGATCAATTGGAAAAAATTCTAATAATTTATTTTATAAAATTTAATACACATATATTCCTTTTTATTACTTCCTTAGTCATGAAATATAAGTCATTTTAAATAACTTTTCTTATCACTAATTATAAGCCATTGTTCTTAGTTAATTAGATATTTAAAAGTTTTTTTTCTATATTATCCCTCTAAAAATATATAGTGAAATAATGTTCAGATTTTTGAAAAGATGATTAAAAGGCATTTTTGGAAAAGAAAATTTATTTTGATTTTTGCAAAATGACGACCGGTAACTTATATTTAGTGACAGGGAGAATATTATTATTTCTCATAGCTATTAGTGTTTTTTTAAATCAATGTAATAAAACCTAAAACAACTTGTGTATTGTGACATGAGAAAATAAAATAAGTACAAACGTAGTCTCACCTTTTCTTGTAAGAACCAATTACTAATAGCTAGTCTGGAAGTGTTAGGGAGGAGAGAAAAAGAAAAGGTATATAAATTAATAATTAGAGAGTATATGAATTAATAATTATATAAATGTTCATCTATTCTTTTATGTTACATCTGTCCCACAATATATAGAGTGTTAATCGTACTCTCACATAAAGTAACAAACAATAAATTTTTTATTTATTTATTATGTTTAAAATTTTCTTTATCTTTCTTTTTTTATAACTACACTTTATTTTTTGCACAATATATGGAAGATAATAATTAAGTATACATTATTAATTGTGAAATGAATTATATTTTGAGACAGGCAAAATAACCTAAAACAATTTATATTTTGAAACAAAGGAATATTTAGTAGGAGGAAACTAAATAGTGCATGAAAGATCTTAATTATGCCAAGGAATTAAAGACTTAGCGACTGAATTACAAATATTATCTTCATGCGACCAAACAAAAATACATAAGATATGAAAATCAGATTAATCAAGGAAAATCTTCTATCATTAACCAATAATCAAACCTTTGAAACTATCACTTCAATCAGGACAAAGATTGTTGCTTAAACAAGACTTGTTTGACGTCAAATCCAAATTAAATAATACTCCTTCTATCCGGAAATGAATATCTCATATTCTATTTTGAATTGTTCGGAATTAAATATCTAATTTCCTAAACTATTAAAAATTTTATTAAAAAAATTGATAATATAAAGTGTTAATAAATTAAGTCAAAATTTTTTTATTAAAATACATGTAATGTAAATCAAACTAAGATATTCAATTTCAGATGTAGAGAATAATAATTATATTGATTAATTAATTAATTATACGAAGGTGAAACGAAACCCAGCTTTTGTTTCTCTCCTTTCAATTGACTCAATATTATCAAAAAAAAAAACATTTCACCACGTGTGTTCAAGCTCCCCATTCATCCACTTGCCTTTATCGGCTTCGTCTTCTCATCAGGTAGAACTTTCTATGAAACCTCTCTAATCAATTATTTCATAGTTTGAATTCCAAAGAATTTTATATGCAAATGTATGAATCTTCTTCCCATTTGCCTCCTATTTATAAAGCCATCTTTCCCAATCCAAAATCAACTCAAAATTTTTTCTCTCTACTTCTCTGATTACAGTACCTTTTAACCTTTTAAAGAAGTGATACTGTAAAAAGAAGGAAAAAGGGGTGGAAAAAATGATGTATGAAAGTACCGGTGATTATGAGGCTGACATGGCACTTCTTGATTCGATAAGGAATTATTTGCTGGAGGAGACTCTGTATGAAGCTCCGGGGGAAATATTCTCCGCGGTCACTCCAATGAGCAGCAGCAGCTTGTTTCCTTGCTTAGGTGCTGATCACAGATATTGGGGATCTGCAGGGAATATCAATATCGATTCAGAATCAGAAGATATGGTTCTTTATGGTTTTCTTAATGGCGGCCGGCCGGCAAGAGTCAATGAAGGGTGGCGGCTGCCTTCTGCAGTCTCTACCGCCGCTAGCAATACTGTAACTACAGTGAAAGTGGAGCCCGAAGCTCAGCAGCCAATTTACGGTTTCTCGGCAACAAAGGAAGTGAATATCACTGCTGAAGTGGAGAAGGTGCCGGTGCAAGTGCCGCCGGAGCCTAAAGGTAAGCACTATAGGGGAGTGAGAAGGCGGCCGTGGGGAAAGTTCGCGGCGGAGATACGGGACCCGGCCAAAAATGGAGCCCGAGTATGGCTAGGGACTTTTGAAACGGCGGAGGATGCTGCATTGGCATATGATCGTGCCGCGTATCGGATGAGAGGTTCTCGTGCTTTGTTAAATTTTCCTTTGAGGATAAATTCGGGAGAACCGGAACCGGTTAGGGTTATGTCGAAGAGGTCTAGTCCTAGATCCACATCTTCCAACTCACCTTCATCTAAGAGGAAGAAGTTAGCCACCACACAAGTGGGAGTCGCCAATGAAGGTGGCGGTGAGTGGATTGAAAAATGCACAGGTAGATTACTCAACCAGTGCATAGATGGAACAAACATTGCTCACTGAATGGTGACACACAATAATATAGGACGAGTTTATTAGGTTTTTATTTCTTATCTTAAATTTCCGTGGAAGTGGAGAGGATGATGAAGAAAAATCAGTACATGATGAAATTTCAAATATTTTACCTTTTTTTTTCATTTTTGAATTGTATAAATCTGGCTTCAAAAGATTGATCGGGAGGAACGATTTCAAAATACTCATCAATTAATTATATTCATTCATTCATCAATCTGTAGCAATTATGTAACTGAAATATGAATTTTAGAGAAAAAAATAGAAAAATAAAAACTACTCCTATTTCATGAATGGAACTCCTTACACCGTTTGGCGCTTTTTCTAAGTCTTTCTACTTTGTGATTTAGCAACTGTCATTTATTACCTTTTCGTTATACCATTCTGGCGATGGCATATTATAAGTTACAACCTTTTTGCAGGAGAAAAGGATCTTTATGTTGCATTAAAACAAAATGAAAGATTACAATACAACATCTTGGTGGGTATTCCTAAGATTCTATTGAAGGCTAAATATCTGCCAAGCTAAATGATCTAGTTACCATATGTTTTCTAGTTCCAGATATTCTATCTAATATTTCCCCCTTATTGAGTGGAGTGACAAGCATGCAAATCATAAATTTCGTGTTTGAATTTCACCATCATCCTTTACATTAGCCGAATGTCGAAATGATATATAAAAAAAAAAATACTAACTTTGACCCACCTGAATTTATAGCCCATAAATGAATTACAATTGAGTTCGGAATTAGAATTGATATACGGAAAGCATGTTTGTATAAGCTCAGTAGATTCACTCCGTCTTATTCATTCAAGAAGAGTTTCGATCCAACTCAAATTTATCCAGAGATGAGATTATTGTTAAAGATAAATATGGACTTTATTGTTTTTAATGTTTGACATGTATTTTGAGTTTAAATGTTGGGTTGTCAGCATTATCATCAAAATGCAAAGAAGACTAAATGTCGACTACCAGAGACAACATTTAGAGTGTACTCAAGTTTGGACAGGTGGTCTTCATATTGAGAGTTGATTATGTTCCACCTTTGCTTTATCAAGATCATCTTCATCCACCACTTTAAGTCCTTCTGGAGAAGGATACCTTAATCAAGTCAAACATCTATATTCTTCCGAATTACACTCATCGAGAGATCATGTTAAAGGGTTCAACAATTGAAGTTGTATAAGGGGACGAGTACTTTGTTGTTGATTGAATTCACATTCATTAGTCAAGGATTGTAATTTGTACAACTACAATCTTGTAATGAATTGGAGGTGAAGATTAATGTGGGTGAGATACTCCTGAGTAAGTATAGCCGAATTAGATTAACAATGGTTTGTATTGAGTTCTATTTTTATCTCTCCGAACTTTAATTTTCTATTACAAGTTTTATCTTTGATCTTAGTTACCTCACAAAAGAGATACAAGGCACGAAGCGCCTAACCATCATCTCATAAGCAATCAAATCACATCATTTGGAAAAGAACAATGCCACACACAATGATACTGTTTGAAATCAAACGTTATTTATAGAATTTTTGAAAAAAAAAAAAAATTGGCACAATAATATATATTAACTTCTAATAAAGTTTTATTAAACTAATTTTGGAATATAATCGTCTCTCCAAACAAAATTGAATATCTCATTTAAAAAAAAAGAAGAAGAAAAAGTTGACAGTTAAAAACTTAATTGCATACACCCCATAGCATTACCCTGCAGTAGTGCACTCTTTATAGGGTGTACAGTTAGAATCTCTAAAGGTCAACCTTTTTAAAAAAATTAATAATTATTATTATGTTTTATAAATATATTTTATATATTATACCTAAAATGATAGACTAGACTCTATAGTCAAATTTATTATTTTTTTAAATTTAAAAAAAATAGTTAATCTTTAACTTTGATTATTAAAGACTTAATATTACATGTTATTGCATTATGTATATATAAATGTTAAGATAGTGATTATATTATTCAAAATTGCAACATTAACGCACATGCTAGTTGATTCACACACTAGCCATAAATTAAATTGTACTGTTAATTTTATATTCAGAAGGGAGATGAGGAAACTTGTCAAATTTGCCTATATATAAATATAAATATATATATATATATATATATATAAAAATATATATAAATATATGTTTACAAATATTCGGATTTGCTAAGGCGCGCTCCATCCGTTACCGTAATGAAATTCTTACTCCGCTTGGTTGGCTGTATGAGCACTGTGACAAAAATTCCGTTACGATAACGGTTAATGCGCGCTCAGCAACACCATATGTATATATATATATATATATATATATATATATATATATAATTTGGTTCCAGAAGCAATTTTTTTTGTTGCAGCTCTTCATGTGAATGCTATGAAGGCCGAGGCGGCTCCGCAGCAGCATTATGCAGACAGACGGTCATATATTCCACACAAGAAAAGTTTCGGTCCATGCAACAATTTATCCATTTCTTTGACTTCACGAAAAGAAAACGGAACCTTTTTCATTTGGATGACAACGTCAACAATTTCGTACTTGAACTGTTTGGATCATCGTACCCCACGGGTTATGATCCTACTTAATTATAAATTACTGGACTTCTTTAATTTCTAAATAAGCAAAACCCAAGAGTTATGTGATTGAAAATTGACTGCGACATCCAAGCTTCAAGGAAAATATATGGAGGTGTTGCAATTACAACATTTGGGGAGTTACAGAGAGGTTTTATAAGTTCCTTAAAATTAAAATGGATACTAAGTGGAGCCAATCTCAAATTTTTCTATCAAGTTTCGAATCATCCATTAACATGTTTAGTATATGTATATCTATCGACTCTGAGCTTGAAATGTATAAAATTTAACTGTCAAACCTTTGCTAACTTAACCATAAACAATAACATTTGTGATCGAAAGATTTCAAATTCAAAACACGACAAATACAGATTAAATGCAACTATTGAATATTGATCCTCGATAGAAGGATTAGAGAAGATGTGGGTATGTAATAATAAAAAAGGTGAAATTTAACCTGACTCAATTAGCGGGATAATTCAAAAAAAAATTTTCCTCTCTTTTAGAATTAAAATTGTTTTTTAAAAAAATAATGGGAGTAATGATTTGCAAAAATCCAGTCAAGGTTTGAATTTTAGGTGAGCGTAAAGAATGTCACCTATGCTTAGGCTAACACCACGTTTATTAGGCCCTATCAGAATACTCTTTTATTAGGCCCGCACTAGTCTAAAATCTCAGCCTTAATAAACACCAACACAAATAGTGGGCTTTTATTTTATAACAGCCCAATAAAGTCACTGTGGGTTAATATTCTCCGGTCTGCCAAATGGTACTTTTTATATAGCAAATCCAAATTAATTATTGAAGTTAAATTAGTAAATAAAACCATCACTTTTTTTAATGAAATAACTACTAATGCAGTCACTCATTTATTTTATTTTTTTAAGTTTGACAATTCAACCTAAAAAACAAGTCAATTTTGATCATTAAAATTGTGTAAACTTTAACAAATTGACCATCATTATTGCATATTTAAAAATAATTTAAATTAGTAAATAAGACCATAACTTTTATAATTGAAAAGTTGTGAGTTTGTCCTTAGGCATGGATCAATTTAGGTTAACCCTTCTTCTATTAATGCGATTAGCGCAAGTTAAAATCTGATTAGAGTCAAAATTATACAGAAAAAATTTAAAATAAAATAATTTTTAAAAAATCATTTAATTTCACCTCTTCCTTCCTGAGTGCCCAACAAACCTGTAAACGTGACATAGATAAACGAGTCCTTTTTCCACGTATCCAGACAGATACACATGAAAAAAGTAGATGAGAAAAACTGTAGCAGATCGGGCAGCCCTATACCACTCTCCCCACCCGGCATTTCATTTTATACGTGTCGACCACCCAGATCCTCCATCTCATGCAGACTCCATCATCCGACACGTGTCAGCCCCATGCATGCATGGCCTGCATCTACTACTGCTCCCCTTCATATTTTTCACACTTGGCCCCTTCCTCTCTTTATACTCTACTTTACCAACCCATAAGTGAAAAGTTCAAGTCTTTAGCGAGAAAGAAGAAGAAAAAAAAACAACCCATAATTAATTCCCCAGAAAACTAACCACAATGGCTAATTACAATATCCAGACTCACCAAGAGCAGCCTCACCACAACCAGCAGCTTTTCCGGCAGGCGGCCAAGACCACCACCGCCGTCACCCTGGGCGGCACACTCATGGTGTTGTCTGGGCTGACACTAGCTGCTACCGTGGTGGGCCTTATCTTGGCCACACCCCTGTTGCTGATTTTCAGCCCGGTGCTTGTCCCTGCAGCCATAACTCTGTTTCTGATTCTTGCAGGATTTGTGGCATCTGGAGGATTTGGTGTCACTGCTAGCTTCATTTTCTATTGGATGTACAGATACGCCACCGGGAAACACCCGATCGGAGCTGATCAGCTGGACAGAGCCAGAGAGAAGATTGCTAGTGCTGCTAGGGAAATGAAGGACAAGGCTGAGCATATGGGAAACCGTACTCATCAGCAGATTAGGAGTTCCAGTGAGGGTTAGAAAAGACGAACCCAGAAATATGCATTCAGCTATTCTTCTTCGTGTGTGTTGGTTTCATCTTACTTGATAGGAGATAGACCTTCTCAGCGGTTGTCTCGAAAAATGTCAGAACTTTTGTATTTTACTTGTGTTAATCATCAAGCTTTTTGTAATGCAAATAAGAAAAATTTAATGTACATTTTTGTTTTAATTTCCTGAATGCATTCTGTTGAATTTGGTTTTCATCCACTTAATTTCTTTGTCCTGATCTCTTTAACTGACTTGCATTTATGCTTACCATGGGGAATGAAGTTTAAGAGGATACTACCAATGGCAATTAATTGACAAAATATCACAAGCCTAACCCAAAATAAGTGCCATCAGTTTGGTTCTTTTTCACGGGTTTGCAAGGTTAGATGATTGAAAATCTCAACAAAACCAGTTTTCAAAGGGGAAGACAACACCCACCACAAAGGAATTTATCACAGGGCAAGTAGGAAAGACTTAACAATGAAGATTTTACAGAGCTATCTAGTGTTTGTAGCTATATGGTCGATACCATTTTCTCGGCTCATATGGTAAAACCTTCTTTGAAATAGAGCCATAACATTGAAATTAGGGGCAGCTTCAAAATAATAGCAAATGGGATAAAAATTTTAAAATTTGACCACTATTTTAAGTTGCACAATTTTTAGTTAAGAGGATATTTTTTTCATTTAGTTTATCCTTCAAATAAGTGGAAAAGTACAAAATAACTCATTAATGAAACGAAGGTACAGTTGTTGATTTACCAAGAGAACAAGTTATTGGTTTATAAGATAACTACAATAGGCATCTAAGTTCAACTAATCTATCGCATTTCACTCAAAAACATAAATTAAAGGTATAAACTAAGAAAGGAAACATATTTCATGGAGTTACATCTTTTTTATGTGTAAAAGTTCGATCTTTTGTTTAAAGGTTGAAACTTTAATTGCAGCATGCGTTTCTTGTGCATCTTAACATCTTTGCAACGAATTTCAGTTAAACATTCGATCTTTCCTTAAATTTGTAAAATATATTGAAGTTTAGGTTGTTTCACGGCTTGAATAGGTTGTATATATTATTCATGATAGTTATATATCATCTAGGTTGTTTCTTGTCAGGTTGTATATATTATTTCAGTTAATTATATATCGTACAGGTTGTGTGCCTACTTGTATGAGTTATTTTTTGCTACATATACGAGTTATTTTTTCCTATATATACGAGTTATTTTCTCTCAATGTATGAATCGTTTTGATACTTTATATGGATTTTGTATGCCATCTCAATTAGTTATGTATGATATTGGTTATGTTTCTATTAGTTGTGCCACCTCTAAAAGATTATTTATACATGAAACTAGATTATTTTATACATTATGTTTGATTTAAAATTTTATTTTACAATTACATAAAATAAAAATACACGTATCAGATAAGTTAAGAGACAACTAATACGACTATTTTATACATCAAACTCAGGCATTTTTTTTATTTTTTATCTAAAGTTCTATTTTACAATTATATGAAGTGAATAAAAATCATGTAGAAAGAATTTGCATTCAATCATGGTTGAGATATTATACACTTGGTAAGGATACTAGATCTGCCTTGTAAGTACAATCATCTCATTTCTTATCAAATGGCAAATATAGCTAAATCACCTTTGAAGATCTGGGATTAAAACAAAATTAGAACTAACAAACATTGAAATAAACAATTCATATAGTTTTGCAACAACTCATAAGGCTTTAAAAAAATTCATTCATACAACTTTGAAACAATACATATAGCCTGATCAATACTTAAATTGAATAAAAACAAACTGACAGTACAGTTCATAAACTTATAGACAACTCATACCACCTTCAAACAACCCCGTATAGTAGGAAAAACAACTCATAAGATAAACAACCCATAAAACTTTTAAAATTGCATGAAAATGCCCCTAATATGAACAAAAATAAACTACCGGTATAATCTATACAGCTTATCGACAATCCATACAACCTTACAAATAACTCGTAACATTTATACTTAATAGCTTGTACAGTAGGAAAAACAATTCAAAACGCTTTTAGACAATCCATATTGCTTGAAAATTGCATTAAAATAACCCTACCATGAACAAAAACAAATTGACAATATAATTCATAAAACTTACAAACAACTCATACAACCTTTTAAACAACTCGTACCATCTTTGCAAACAACTGTATTACTTCGAAATAACCCGTACAGTAGGAAACAACTGTGTTTACTTCAGAAGACAAAGAAACTACATAGAAAATAATCCATAACGACTACAAACAACCCATATAATCTTCCAAGCACATAAATAACTCACAAACAACTCATACACAAAACTTTTCTCCATAAAGATTCAATCTTTGTAAAACAAAGAGAAGAAAAATCATTTAAATATATAAATACATACATAAATACGGATTTGCTAAGGTGCGCCCTCCAACCGTTACCGTAACGGAATTTTTGTTCCGCTTGATTGGCTGCATGAGCACTGTAGCAAAAATTCCGTTACGATAACGGTTGGAGCGGGGATTAAAGTGTGCTCCGAAGCTTGCCTTAGCAAAACCGTACATATGTATATATATATATATATATATATATATATAAAATAAACATGAATAGAGGCCAAAACAAAAGATTGGGAGCTATATACGATAAAAAAAAAAAAACAAAAAATGTGAAATCTTTCCACATCCTAAATTGATAACTTATCTCAAAACATAAAAATAAAGGTACTTATTTATTTTTTAAGATGAAAACAACATTTACTCCATAAATCTTCAACCTTTCCAAAGATTTGAGGTGGAAAGAACAATTTTTTTTTAAAAAAAAATACTTCGAGTTGGGACCAATAATATCTACTTACGCCGTATAAAAGGGAAATGCTAATCCCCCAGAGACAAAGGCTAGAAAGCTTGAAGCAACAAGAATATTTCGTTTGCGGGACCTGAGGATGATGAAAACAGGATCTTTGAATCTGCGGGACATTGAGGAGTTTCTGGTAATCTTTGGCATCTTTGGATCTGAGGAGAAACGAAAATGTCCTTTTGCCACTACAGATTTTTTTTTTTTTTTTTTTTTTTTTTTGAGCAATCCAATTATGAAAAAAGAAAGTGGAGATTTGTTTTTTCAACTAAGTGAGGATCATGGGGTAATTTTACTTTTAAAAATGATTATATTTTCATAGATTAAAAGAGTGATCAAAATTTGAAATGTTTATCCAAAAATGACTATTCCCCGCAATTTCCACCTGAAAAATGAAGTGAATCTGGATTTTTTTCTCGATCATCTTCCGAATG
This sequence comes from Parsonsia alboflavescens, assembly GCA_028571225.1. Lineage (NCBI taxonomy): Eukaryota > Viridiplantae > Streptophyta > Magnoliopsida > Gentianales > Apocynaceae > Parsonsia > Parsonsia alboflavescens. The sequence goes on along the minus strand of JAOXNR010054605.1, from coordinate 1,096 downwards.
ACTTTAGCAGTGTCCTGCCAATCAAGAAATGAAAATTTTTGATCTGAGGAATAAGGGTAGTTGCTAGTTTTATCTAACAACCGCATAAATTTAAGTAATCAATGAACAATTTCATAAAGATCAACAAATCCGTTAAATTGGCGATTACTTGCCCATTAAAGAATTTTAATTTTTAATTAAACCATCATATTGGATCATGCAAGTAGACTGAAAATGAATTACCTTACAACTTTACAACGGAGATAGGTGCATATATATAGAGAGAGAGGGTTTAAAATCTTTGGTTACACAAATATATGTCATTCTCTATTAATATTGAGTTATTAACTTTGACGGTTAAAGATTTAACAATGCATTCTATACCATTTTCATTACACCTTGTGAAATGGTTTAGTTAAGTCTCTAGCGGTCAAAGTTAACAGTCAACTGTTAAGAAAAAAATAAATTCTTCTGTAAAAAATTATTTTTATAGACTAAATCCTAAAACGATAAACCAAACCTAAGGATTTTTTATTAAATTTTATTTTTATTTTCTTTTTAAAAAGATAGTTATCCATTAATTTTGACCGTTAGAGATTTAACTGGATATGCTCCATAGCATTCTATTTTTCATGTGTGTGTATATATATATATCCCTTTGATAACATCCCAATGGATGGAATAGCAAACGCATAAATCATAAGTCTCGAGTTCGAACCCACCAACATTCTACTAGATACGCGAAATGTCGAGGTGTGTGCAAACTGGCTCAAACGCCTATATATATATGTAGAATTATTATACAATTCAATACTCAAACTTTACCCTTTTAAAAGCTTGGATCCCTTTTTTTTTTTTCTTTGCCTTTATCATTATTAAAGTTGACTTCAAAATTTGGTGATTTTTTGAAAAATCCAGTCAAAAAGATCAAAATATGTAACCGTAAATTATTTAGGGACGATAAAGGCCAACAAAAAAATTTAAGGACCCGAAAGGGTAAATTTTGATTACTAAATTATACAATAACTTTATAAATAAATAAATAAATATATATATATATATATATATATATATATATATATATATAAGATTGCTATAAAACGCAACTGTTGGAGTG
>JAOXNR010054604.1:0-12295 GCA_028571225.1 Parsonsia alboflavescens | reverse complement strand
AACGGAATTCTTGCTCCGCTTGGTTGGCTGCATGAGCACTGTAGCAAAAATTCCATTACGGTAACGGTTGGAGCGCGTATTAGCAAAATCATATATATATACATTATATTTAGAAAATGAGGGAAAAATTGATTCTTTAAATAGGAGAACTTAAATATCTATTCAAAAAGTCATTATTAAACATACAATTATAAATAAAACTCATACACTCTTAAATCCTAATTTACCAGATTATAACCTAAAAATCAAAACTTATTTTAAAAAGAAAACAAACCAAATAGAAATTAGACAAACCTTAGAATATACAAAGCATAAATAGAATCTCCAACCTTCAATTTCTTCTCTCATGAAAGGTGACTAGGGGTGATAATAGGTTTAAGCTTCAAACAGGACATATCAGATAATCTAATGTAAAAAATCCAATCCTATATATAATAAAAAAAATTCAAAAATTATTAATAACTTATTAAGATTTTCTAAAATACCACAAGTATATGACAATTGGGCCTAAATTTTGTGGGTAATACACACACCACTTCTTTGAAGTGCAATTCCACAATATGAGATGCATCCTCACTTCAACATATGCAATGAAATGAGTCATTTTCAAAAAACAATCAACGACCACAAATATAGAATCCTTCCTCCTCCTATGCCTAGGTAATCATAACACAAAATCCATAGAAACATCAACTCAAGGGGTACTAAGACTAGGCAAAGGCATATAAAGACCATGTTGTTTAATAGAAAATTTTGCTTTTCTACAAGCAATACAATTAGAAATAACTTTCATCACATCCCTTTTCATATAAGACCAATAAAAATGATCTTTCAAATTGTCTAAGGTTTTAGAAATACCAAAATGTCCATTCAATCCTCCCCCATGATATTCAATAACCAACAATTGCCTCATAAAGCACTTAGGAGTGCAATATTTGTTCTCCCTAAACAAAAATCCATTATGCTTGTAAATCTTTTCAAAAGAAACTTTTTCACAGGAAATAAAAACATCCTTAAAGTCATCATCATTCATATATAAATCTTTGATATGCTCAAAACCAAGTAATTTAACACCCAGAGTAGTGATAAGAGTATACCTCTGCGATAAAGCATGCATACGCAACAATGTTCTCTTTACTTCGCCTGTACTTGATCATATGAGGTAACATCTCAATGAAATGTAGCCATTCGTGAGGTCTCCTTCTAGACCTCAATTGGCTTTTCAAATGCTTCAATGACCCATGGCCAGTGTGAATGACAAATTCCCTTAGCCATAAGTAATGTTGTCTTGTCTCTAAAGACCAAACCAAAATATACAATTCTTTGTCAAAAGTAGAGTACTTTAAAGTATCACCATTTAATTTTCTACTAAAAGATGCTATTGGTTTTCATTCTTGTATCCAAACAACTCTAATTCCCAACCCTAATGCATCACATTCAATTTCAAATACTTTAGAAAAATTGGGAAGAGCAAGAATAGGGACACTAGCAAGTTAGATTTCAACAAATAAAAACATGCTTTTGCTCTTTCTCCCACTTAAACTCTACTTTTGGCTTGATGGTTTCCATCAAAGTGGCCACTATAGTGCTAAAGTTAGGCACAAACCTCCTCTAGAAGGAATAGGTCAATCCTTGATTGCATTGATCTTCTCATCCTCATCAACATGAATGCCATTAGAAGAAATAATGCCACCAAAAAAAGTAACTTTTTTCAAACAAACACTTTTTACAATTTGCATACAATTGTTCATGAAAGTGCAAGATGCATTAGTCAAATCAAAGGTCATAACTACCCATCCATACAACCATGCTTCATGTCAAAAGCCAGTTTTCATTCATCTCCTTCATTCTAATTTAATAATAAAACTTCTAAGATAAATTTTAGAAAAACATTGACTACCACTAAGCTCATCAAGAATATCATCCAAAAGAGGAATAGGAAAACGATACATCACCATTTTTTTTGTTGATGGTACAATAATCAACATATATTCTCCAAGTTCCATCCTTCTTTGGCACAAGCAAAATGGACAAGACAGATGGACTCATGCTTTCCCTCAAATAACCTTTCTCTAGAATTTCTCCCCCTTGCTTTTGAACCTCCTTTATCTCTTCCCAATTGATTCTATAAGCAGCCAAAATTTAAATGTGGCAAAGGAAAACATGAAAATTAAATCCCATCCTAGCAAAACTTATATAGTTAGGGCAAGTAGGATCGAACCCAAGGAGAATTGAATTCAAGTTAAACCAAAACTAATCAACAAGTATACAAGTTGATTTTTGAAAAGTTTTGTAAGCAAAGAATCTGTAGTGACTCCCACCTAATTATCAGGCCCTTCATCATATTTATTTCATTTAGTGACGTTTGGCCTATGGCCCATTAGGGAGGCATAATTATTTATTTTATTATAGCCCATCAGCATTTATTTCATAAGGTTAAAATATGTTTCTTTTTCTTACAAGAATTTATTTACTTCTGCAGCTTAGGAGAAGAACTGAGAGAGGAGGCGGTTGGAATTGAATCGTTGGGGCAAGATTTTGTTTTAGTTATGAGATTGATTTTCCTTTTTTGAGAAATTGTTTTTTCTAATTAAGGTTTTGGATTTCGTTTTTAGGAGTTTAAAGTGACAGTGATTAAGCTTAGGAATCAGATTTGAAGTTAAACGGTAAGTATTTGCGATACTCTATATTTAAGTGAAAGGCTTTTAGCTTTTTGGTTCCACAAGTTTGGGCCAAAACGCAATTCGGTCTCGAATGGTTTTTTTAAACCAAATTTTTATAAATAGTCGGAATGGTCCAAACCATCACTAGTCAGCTAGTCCCATGGCGGAACAATGCACGTGCACAGCACATGGGGGTGTTTGAGGATTAATTTCGTCATTTCAGTGGCAACTCAAGATCCACGACCGGTGACTGCAACTTCAACTTGGTGATCGTTTTCTTCTTGATGGCAACTCCAGTCCGGCGATTGTCTTTTCTGACGGTGACTTTAGATCTACAAACAGCAACAACCAGTGTTTCTCATTAGCGTTACTTGGAGTATTATGACTTCCAACAGATCTCCCTCTTTGGTTTCCATCAGACCATCAGCAAAATTACTTGGGTTGTTAGTCGTATCATCCTTTTTGAGACATTGGTTCACGCTTGAGAACTAACATTGGGTCAATATACGTTCAAACGACAAACCTTATAATCATCCAGGGTAAAGTTTTATACTTGTGTCGAGCCTAACTAATCAAGAGCTAGTTTCACATTAAGTGATCTACTCATAAACCAAGAGAAGCAACTTCGGAGCTTGAGGAAGAGATGAAAAGAAGTTATCTTTTGTTTTTTTTTTTTATCAAGGTACACTAAGTTTTGATGACTAAACTTTTTGTTAAGGAGGAAGAATGTCCAATTGTTGTGCCCTTGATTATATTTTAGTTCATTTAGTGACGTTGGGCTATGGCCCATTAGTTAGGCATAATTATTTATTATATTAGAGCCCATCCGTATTTGTTTCATAAGGTTCAAATAGGGTTTTTTTTTCTTACAGGAGTTTGTTTACGTCTGCGACATAGGAGAAGAAATGAGAGAGGAGGCAGTTGGGAACCAAACTAGAGCTATATCGGAATAGAATTGTTAGGGTTAGTTTTTGTTTTAGTCATGATCGATTTTTCTAATTAAGGTTTTGAATTTCGCAATTAGAGGTTTAAGGTGACTGCAAGGAAGCTTAGGAATCAATTGGGAAGTTATATGATTTACTTTATCTAAAAGGGTTTTGTTTTTTTATTTTATTTTATTTTTTTAGAAAACTGTCATTTATGTTGTTCTGTGCATTTCGTTTTCGTTCTTTCAATCTGCTTTTAGAACCCATCGAAATTTAAAAGAAGAGAACTCAAATCATGAGGTATTGGTGACTTTGGGCAATCTGAGAACAGGCGAGGAATAATTCTTTAAAAATCATAACTACTTTTATATTGTAAAACAGTCCATAAGAAAAATCATTTCAGTTTTCCTAACATTACGTGAATAATAATTAATTGAACTAAATATTAATTTATTTTTTCATACTATTCAATTTTCAATGTTTCTGATGGGAGAAATAGTACGTCCCGGCAACTTAAATGAGCAAGACCAGGACAGAAGTCAACCCAAATAGGTCTAAGGCCTCAACCTTCAATACTTGAAAGTCAAACTCACGAAGTGAATAAGGATGGATGGGCAGCGACCTGTCACCATTGACCTCGAAGGTCACTGACCTAATAAATGAGCTCGAGAGAGGTACCACCAGACCTCGGACCATGACCTGGTAACTCTCAACTCGTTTCATACATCTTTCATACCACGACTAGATGTGCACGACTCCTGATATCTCCCATGAGCCTACTACCACTTGGCACGACCTCCCAGAAAAGATAGCCGAGACCCTCGATACCCATGGGCAAGTCGAAAAGTTGGTTTAGAGGTCTGTTAGTGAGCTCACAGCTCTCAACAGAGACGTGAAGGCAAGATATCTTAACCAAGGGAAACTCTATGATTTTAGGAGCAGTTGGTGGGATTCAAGGATCTCACAACTATCCGATTGCCTACGGTCACGTAATAGCAGAGCTCTAATTGAAGAGTTAATTGATTTCTTATATATAATCAAATCATAAACTATCTATGGATGAGAGATCAGTCTTCCAGAGAATTAATTATACTCAATTATTCTCGGAATATTGACTTAGGCATCGGAGCTCTTCTCTGGGCACAACCTACCTCTAGTGACCTTCTCTGCTTTCTTCTCAGGTTGCAGTCAATTGACATCATTACGGTTTTGGGGTGACTCGATGTTCACTTTTGAGCCTCATCACTTCTGGTGTCGTTTGTGGGAAATCAGACAAAAAGCTTAGCTTTCTTCCCTACACAAAATAAATAAAAAATCCTGATAACTCAATCACAGCCTATACACGTTCAACCACCGCGTCAAGGCAGATTACCCGACAGGACGTAGCTACGCATCAGTGAAATGGTGCCTGAAGCCCAGCCCCTGGCAGAGAATAATAATCCAGCCTTGGCCTCCCAGGAGGAAACACCATGGCCATCATTATCTGGTCCATCTCGGAGGGCCGCGACGAACCCTCCGCTTGTGCAAGAGAGGCCCGAGCAGGGGCATCCTGATTCTATTGTGAACGACAATAATCCCAGACCATAGAGATTTGGGAGAACACAGATATTAGTTCCAGCCGACCTCCTGGAACGAATGGTGGCAGCCCTAGAGGGGGTATCTAGCAAACGAGACTATATGTCCACTGGATGCACTCTAGTGCCTTCCCGGAGAGATTCATAGCCGCCCCAAGGCCAGGTAGAACATACACAACCTAGCCAATTTTTACCTTTAGAAACAAGGAATGACCTCCGACCTCATGAAGCAGGTCAGGAAATAGGTCGAGAGCGAGAAAGGTCACAAAGGGATGCAACCCAACCTGTGACTGATCTCAGAGCAACCCTAAACCACGGAAGGGGTTACGACCTAAGAAACACTCTTAACCAAGTAGCCATGTCACGAAGCCAGAGACAAGATCCTAAAGAGTAAGGGAGCTCTTTACGGACTCCACTTGGAGTAAGGATGCCACCTCGATGAAGCCTGATCGAAACAACAGGCGATAACACTCGAGGGGTAGCCCCCCAATCCACTAATGCAGAGTAATGTGGAACTTACCATGCCCTTGCCGTTTGTCCACAACATCCGAACCACCCGAATGTCACTAGGGTTCAAAGCCCCACACTTGGAGGCAAATTATGATGGCTCAGGCGACCCTCTGCAGCAGATAGACAAATTTGTGTTTTACATGGAGATGTTCGAGTACCCTGACCATGTCAAATGTAGAGCCTTCAGGTCAACATTGACTAAGAAGGCTCAGTCTTGGTACAAAGTCATCCTGGAGGCAAGCATCTCAAGCTAGATACAAATTAAGGAGCTGTTCTTGAAAATTTACTTGAGCAGCACAAGGTGGGAGAGGGATATCAACGACCTCTTGAACATCAAATAGAACTTGGGAGAGAGTACAAGAAGCTACTATGGTCGCTTCAATGATTAAGTAGTGGAGATTGAGCAGAAAAATGATACCATCTACATCACTTCTTTCAAATAAGGTTTGCAAAGGGGGTACATAGCCCTCATGCTGTCTAAGGAGCCAGTAAAAACCATTAAGGAGCTGTAGACGCGCCTTGACAAATTGATAAAGGCTGAGGAGATAGCGGTCTAGAAGAAGATCCCTAGCTGTGCCTCAGCCACTGAGAAAGACATTAAAGGGTGTCTAAAGAGCCCTCAATCCTCAAAGGGTGGAATTTCAGACAAGAAAAGAAAAACCATCCCCGACCTTGTGACCACTCCACTGAAGACCTCACGAGTCGAGATCATGGTGGTCGTGGAAAAGACAGATCTCCTGAAGCCTCCAAGACCCCTTAAGAGTCCAGTGGCCATGAGAGACTCCGCCAAGTTCTGCCACTAACACAAATACCATAGCCATCTCACAGAGGATTATTTCAACCTCAAGCGTGAGATCGAATGATTGGCGAAAGGGGATCACTTGCAAGAGTTCCTGCCAAGGAACCCGGGCCTTATTAATCCACCTCCATCGGTCCCTCAAAATCAGCGACCTCCTGTGGGCAAAATAAATTCCAACTTGAGAAGGTCAAAGCGACGTCGAGGGGAAGACTCAGAACCCCTCACAATGTCCCTCCAGATCGGAGATTTCTTAGTCCTCAAAATACTGGTGGACACTGGAAATGCAGTGAATGTCCTATATCAAAAGGCGTTCCACCAGATTTGGATAGACAAGAGCTTACTAATAAGGTCAGACATAGTTTGATCAGCTTCAACGATAGCATGACTTATGCTGATAGGATTCACCGAGTCCCAATGATAGTAAGTGTGAGTGGCAAGGAGGTCACTGAGGTCATGGATTGGATGGTGGTCAATGCCCCTGGAACTTACAATGCAATCCTGGGCAGGAATGAGGTCATGGACCTTAGAGCTAAAATTTGCATGAAAATCCAAGTTGGAGACACTTGGATTATCCTAGAAGGGATAGATAGCTAGTCGCAAAATGTTACATCATTGAAGGTAATAAAGAGAGCTCATCCGAGGTAGAGAAGGAGAACTGCATCGACCTCCCGAAAAGGAATGATGATCACAGAATCCAGGCAGCTGGCAGAGGAGAGAAGGTGTTCCTCAACCCTTAATTCCCTGAGAAATTGATAAAATTAGGAGAAGCATTACCTCCTAAAATCAAAGGGAAACTTGTTGATTCCCTTCAAGAGTATCTGCAAGTCTTTGCTTGGTAGCCTAGCGACCTGGAGGGAGTAGACCAAAAAATTGTTGAACATAAGGTTGGATTCAAACCAGGGGTCAAGCCAATAAAACAAAAGAAGAGGACCTCCGCCCCCGAGAAAAACGAAGTCATAGCTCGAGAAGTCCAAGCTCTTCTCGAAGCAAGAATTCTGAAAGAGGTGGTATACCCGGAGTGGCTAGCCAACCTTGTCGTGGTCCCAAAGAAAGAAAGGACATGCAGGATAGGTGTGGACTTCACCACACTGGATAAATTTAGCCAGAAGGACTCCTATCCAATTCCAAGTATAGACCGAATGGTGGACTCGACAACAAGATATCAGTGGTTGTGCTTCCTTGATGCATACAAAGGGTACCACCAAATAATAATGGCAGTGGAAGAGATTTAAAAGACCTCGTTCATCACAGAGGTTGGGACTTATTTAAAAGACTTCTATTAGCGGGCGGACTTCATCCCAAGCATCTCAGCCCTCTCAGCTCTCTGTCGGGAGGCAGCCCAAGTCCTATGGGCAACAACCTACCCTCCCCCACCTAGGGAAACGGAAGTTGAATAGAAATTTCAATAGCTGGAGTTGAAGCTGACGCAACAGAGGAAGAAGCACCAGCAATGCCCTCAGGTCCTGCGACGGTGCCCTCAGCTAAGAAATGACCAGGCCTATAGAGCGAGTTCGTGTCCCTCATTGCTGCCAAAATGAAATGGAGAAATGGTTAGCACAAAAGTTACAGAAAGAGGCAACCAAGATCAAGAGAGCTCCTTACCAGAAACAGTTATCCCCAAGCTTATCCTGACCGATTGGAAGTTGTGCATCATTCCTCTCCCTAGTCCAGTTGCATTAAGAAATGACTCAAACCAGACCGGGGAGGTGCATCCAACCTTGGCCTTACCAGAGTTAGCCAACCCCATCAAGAAGTCCCTATGTCCGATCTAGTCACTAGTCAGATCAAGGAGCTCGTTGAAGAAGGAACGGTTTAGATTCCAATCTAGATGTCTTTGAACCAAATTATTTGAAAGGCGGGCGAAAAAGAAAGCGTGATTTCCACTGCCCTACTGAAGATTGGAATGGACCCACTGATTCATTCCGGGGGTCAAACCGGAGGTAGTACCCTTTAGAGGATTTTTAGGTTGTGGAGACTTTTAACTTGAAAAAACACCTAAAGAGCTCCAAAGAAACAGGAACTCTGTAAAGGTGATAGGTTGCTATCAAAGCAACCACAACCCGAAGAGAGTTTGGAACAAGCCCGAAGAGAGTTTGGAACAAGCTGAGCCAAAGGAATGTTCCAGAAGAAAACAATGTCAAAAAGCGGAGAGTGAAGAAAAGGAAAAAGAATACCTCTCCTAAGGCTGCCTTTTAGAACAGGAAACACTTCAGTTCCTTTTGAAAAACTAAAACGGAGTGTCTCTTCGGAATTTATGTTTGGCGACTTTCTTAAACTGGATATGGTTCAGTTCTCCCCAAAACTGAAAAAACATGTCTTTTCCCAAAAATAGTCATTACAAGAAAACGAAACAACCATCCAAGAGTCACGACCTATATATGATAGTTCTTAATACCTGAAGGTTAGACTCAAGAGTAGTTACAACAAAACTTCTTAACCTTTCAAGGGTCCTGACTTGGAGATGGTAGTTTCCTAATACCTGAAAGCCAGACAACCGACTTAGAGATGGTAACTCCTAATACCAGAAAGTCAAACTTGTGACTCAGAGATGGTAATTTCTAATACATGTAAGTCAGATCTACGAGTCTCAAGGAATAGGTGGCAGGGACCTTCTACCACTGATTTCCTAGGTCACGGACCTACAACATGAGCACAAAAGAGGTCTCACTAGACCACGACCTTCTACCCAGTGAGCCCCAATTAGGCTCATATACCTTCCATGCCTCGACTAAGTGTGCACAACTCTACTTGAGGCTAAAAAATTGAAAGCTAGCTTGCAGCTCTCTACTGGAGACACGAATGGAAGGTACCCAAAAGCTAGTCATTACAAGGAATTAGCAAACCTATTAATGGCCACGACTTTAAGATGGTAATTTAGGCACCACGACCTTTGAGCTCACTAGCCCTAAAGGGGGGTAATGATGGGAGAAATAGGTACACCCTGGACAAGTCAACATAAACGGGTAAGACTCGGACAGAAGTCAACCCCAATGGGCCAAAGGCCCCAACCTTCAATACCTAAAAGTCAGATTCACGAAGTCAACAAGGATAGGTGGGTATCGACCTGCTACCACTGACCTCCTAAATGAGCTCAAGAGAGGTACCACTAGACCTCGGACCACAACCTGGTAACTCCCAACTCATCTCATACATCTTCCATGCCACAACTAGATGTCCACGACTCCTAACATCTCCCATGAGCCTACTACCACTCGCCGCGACCTCCCAGAAAAGATAATTGAGGCCCCCGATGTCCACGGGCAGGTCGCGAAGTAGGTCTATAGGTCGGTTAGCAAGCTCGCAGCTCTCGACAGAGACGTGAATGGCAAGATATCTTAACCAAGGGAAACTCCATGATTTTAAGAGCAATTGGCGAGATTCAAGGATCTCACAACTATCCTAATTGGCTACGGTCACAAAATAGTAGAGCCCTAATCGAAGAGGTAATTGATTTCTTACATATAATCAAATCATAAACATTCTACAGATGAGAGATCAGTCTTCTAGAGAACTAATTATACCCGATTACTCTTGGAATACTGACTTAGGCATTGGAGCTCTTCCCTGGGCACTACCCACCTCCGGTGACCTTCTCTGCTTTCTTCTCAGGCTACAATCGATTGACTTCATCGTGGTTTTGGGGTGACTCGGTGTTCACTTTTGAGCCCCATCAGTTCCATTAACTCAATTTACTTTTAGTTTAATTAAATATTTTCTTTACTTTTATTATTATAATTTTTCTATATTTGTATAGAATTTATTATTTCTTTCATAGTCGACTTGAGTTAAGTTTTCCTTTTTTAATATTTAAGTTTTGAATTATAACTCTAACATTGGTTAGATTTGTTTGTTGATTGTGATAAATCAGTTTTGAATTAATTTTTAGTTAAGGCTCAAGTTTCATATAATTTGTGGGAGAAACATGTTCCATTATTTTGTTTGAACCCTATTGAGCATGATCAAAAGGCTCATCAAACTCTGTTTGTCTCCCCGTCCTAGCGGGATAAACAGCCAGGCTGAATTCAGTAATCTGATCAGTGACTATGTGCATACATGAGCCTAACCAAAACTGTAACAGTATTCTGATTCTAATAAATGTTCTATCTGTCTAATACTCCCCTGAGTTATTTGAAAAGTAATGATTTTCATAGAATCTTTTGAATTATTTGAGTTTGATTTATTGATAAATGTGTTTTTTTTAAGTAAAGAGTTATCTTATACCATTCGGCTTTTCGCTCACTCATTCGTTCACTAATGTAGATTCAAAGAACTCTGGGGATGAAGAAAACAAGGTTTAGTTAGGGATTTATTGTACTCTGGAAATGAATTATAGTTTATCTGTTTAAGTTGAAATTTATCATATTTTATTTTGTAATGCCTATTTTGGGCTTGACGAGTTTTGTCGTGTTACGTTGCTGGCTCAGCTTTTCGATTCCAAATCTGACATGGATTCGGGGCATGACAAAATGAAAAACTGATTTAAAGAAGAATAAAGATTAGAAATTTTTCAATAAAAGACAATCTGTAGGTCAATGGATATGGGGTTAATCATCTATAAAATAAATTGAGTAGTTGCTTTAGAATTTGTCTTCAAGCTCAAATTCCTATCCTTAAAATAGATCAATTTATAGTAGTAAGAAATAAAATCCCTAACTTAATCAATTAAATCTAAGTCTTAACCGAAACATGAAGGAATCATGGAATTTGATTTATGCAATTGCCTATTGTTGAAGCAAGTTGGTATTTGAAACCATATTTAAACAATAGTTTCTATTTTGTGGATTTATCAATCTTAGCGATAATATTTAAACTCTAACAATACAATCTAGTTGATCAAGTTTAATCAATTATCACAATTAATAAGATGAAAACAAGAATTGCAAAAATACTAAAGTAAAAAGATCAAATCTTTAAGAAGAATAACAAACCAAATCTCATAACCCCTTATCAAAATAACCTACATCATGTTCCTGTTAAGAAATGAAAACTACGCCCAGGATATGATCAATAAAACTAAGATTACAAAGAAAAGAGATAAAGAAATTTTACCTTAGGAAATAGACTACTTCTTTACCTTTGGGACTCTCAAGAAATAAATCTTGAATGTGTGTTTGAAACTATGAGAAGAGCCCTATTTATAGTAGTTGAAGACTCCTTTACCACAAATAATTACTTAAAAGAAGTGATGGTTGTCAAGGAGCAAACTCGATTAGTTGGATCATCGTGGATACCATTAGAGGAAAAGTACTTTGAAGATGATATTCATGGAAGAAGGTGTACTTACAAAGACTTATGTTTCAAGTACGAGTGTTCATAGATGCCTTCAAGTGATGATCTATCATGTGATACACTAAAAGAGTATATGTCCTATGCAATGAGGTTCATGTACAAAAACTTGTATTTCAGATACAAGTATGTTGTTGCAAGGATTAAGAATACCTTGATGGCATTGTTGCAGAACAAAGAAGAACAAATTAATTTTGATGCCTTGTTTGGAAAAGTTGAGTTTGAAGATAAAGGCCAAGTTGTAGAACTTTATATTGTATTCAAAGTTGAAGACTTATAAGAAGATTTAGAATACTTCAATACATGTACAAAACGACCAAAACATGTCTAAGAACTGTTTTACTTGAGACCATTCAAAAGAAAGCGAACAAGGAAGAGAACAAGCCAAAAGTGTTGGGATTTATGCCCAAAAAGACTACCAATTTTCTGTAATTGTTTTATTTAATAAAATTGAGGGATAGTTTGAATTATATCTATGCATATATTTTATCATACAATAAGGTCCAACTTGATTTAAATAGGTGATCTATGTGCTGG
>JAOXNR010054603.1:0-12296 GCA_028571225.1 Parsonsia alboflavescens | reverse complement strand
CCCCCCCCCCCCCCCCCCCCCCCCCCCCCCCCCCCCCCCCCCCCCCCCCCCCCCCCCCCCCCCCCCCCCCCCCACAGCATCAGGGTGATATAACCCCTCATGGACCTCTGGGTTGATCTTTAAGTCCCCATTGAGCTCCAACAGCTTGTCAATCACATCCACATAGAGCCTAAAAAGTTAAGGATGGAGGATGGATTCTACATAGTCCCGGAAGGCAGGAACCCTTTCAAGTTTGGCCAAGGACAGGGTGCCATCAACATCACATATGACTTGGAGGTCCCCTAGCCTAGCCTCGAGCTCCGTAATGCTCTCCCTTTACTAATTACTGAGCTCGAGCAGCTGCTCATGCTTCTGGTCAGCTTCCCTTAAAGCAAAAAACATAGTCCAGTTCTCAGCATTGGCCTCTCCAATCTTTTTCTTGCATTCCTGCAAAGGATTGAATACATCAACATAAGAAGCATTAGCCTTCTCAACAGATGCCACCAGATCAGCATTCTCCTTCTCCAGGTGAGCTTTTTCATTATAGAGCTCCGAGATCAAAGTATTGAACTCTTGATCTTTCTAGGAATTTTCAACCCGTCTGCTTAGCTGCTTGCCAAGACGTGGTTTTGCAAACGAAGAAAAAAGGAGGTAAGAAAAACAGACGGGTTAAAGACAGAATCAATTGCAAAAATAAAGAAAGATTGGAAAAACTTACAGCAATGTGAAGAGAGGCTATGAACTTATACAGTTCATCATCAGTCAATGACCGGCATATCTCCCTATCAACCGACACTATGTAAAAACTGACTGGGAGTGTGGCCATTGGAACAAAGAGTCAGTAGGACTCCATCGCAAGGTCAAGGACCCACCTGGCAGTTAAGGCCAAGCCTCTTCAATGTATCTGCCACTTCCTCAGTTGCCCAGCCATAGAACTCCAGGCTTGACATCAGAGCCTTCCCCTTACATGAGGAGGATGGAATGGCCCTCCTCTTAGAAGCAGCAAACTGAGAAGAAGGAGAGGAGGAGGAGATAGTAATCTTTGAAGGCCTGTACGAGGCCCGTAAAGCAATGACCTCAGCACTCCACTTCAAAGCTATGCGGATCCTATCAGCCACAGCAAAATTCTTCCCCCGAGGTTGGGGGATGGCGACCTTGATTGGGGGGGAAGCAGTGGCGGTGGTAGCAGTTATGGCAGTAGCAGCAAGAGCTCGTGGAGGTGTCTATTTCAGAAGCCAGGAGGTGGTAGTCATTGCTATCGAAAAGAAAAAAGAGAAACTGTTAGTGCACAAAAAAAAAAAAAAAATTGAAGACAAGCTTGCTAAGTAAAATAAAACAGCTCCCTATCGAAAGGGGGAGTCCCCATACCTCTCTTGCTAGAGGGGAGGTCGCAATCTGCTGGACTCCCTAGTCCAACAGGGTGAAGGAATGTGATGGGCTTGGCTGATAAACTACACCCGACCCCAGGTAAATCAAAATGGCTCTATGCCTAAGCTGCTCACTGGTCAGGTCAAGGAGCTCATTGAAAAAAGTATGATTCATGTTCCAGTCCAAATAAGGCTTGGACCGGATCAAATTGTGAGGAAGTCTAGCAAAAAAAGAAAAGATTTTTCCAATCCCCTATAGAGGACTAGAATGGACCCACCAGCTTATCCCGAGGATTAAACTAGACGTACCCTTTGGAGGTTTTCTTTGGGGCTGAGGAGATGCCAATTCTGAAGAAGTTTCAAAAGAGCTCCAAAGAAACTGGAACTCGAAAAAGATGGTAGGTCGCTATAAAAGCAACTACTGCTCGAATAGAATTTGGGACAAGCTGGGCAATTGGAAAGCCTCAAAAATAAGTGATGTCCAGAAACAAGGGATTTAGAAAGGGCGGAAGAATACCCCCTCTAAGGCTAGTGACGTAAAGGACTATGTGTCAATTACGCCGACTACAAGCACGCTCACCCTCTTTAGCAGCGACAATGTCACCTCTTTCTAGCTCCTCCCCACTGATTTCAAGAATGTCAGTGGGGCCTAAAGTAGAGAGTGTGGAGAAGACTTCTAACTCAGAAAGCCTATAAAACTTACTCTTAACAGGGAGAGCTTTAACAGAAGTTGGGGTAGTGTAAAATACCTGGTTCTTAGAGTCAATAGGGGGACACTCTACCTCTCTAGAGTGGAGAGATAGGGTGCTAGATGTAAAAGAGACAAAAAACATAGTTTTGACTCAGAAGATGAAAAATTTTCAGAAAAAATGATAAAGGGAAAAGAAAACTCACTGTTGGAAATTCCTTCGAAAATTAGGAAAATAGTTGTTCTGGGCTCTAAATCGTTTGCTTGATAAAGATAGAAAAGAATGAAAACAGAAGGTGCTGTAGAGAGAGCACAGAGAGTAGAGAATTTGCAAGCATGGTGAGCAGAGAACTCGTAAGCAAGAGAAAGAGTTTAGGTAAGTCCTACAGGGCCACAACCTTCACCCCGGTAAGTTCCAATCCATCTCATACATCTTCCATGTCGTGAACAACTGTGTGCGACGCCTAACATCCCCCATGAGCCTATGATCACTCGGCCTAACCTCCTAGAAGAGATAATCGAGGCCTTCAACGTCCATGGGCATGTCGCAAAGTTGGTCTAAAGGTCGGTTACCGATATCGTACCTCTCCAACAGGGACCTGAATGGCAAGACATCCAAACCAAGGGAAACTCCACGATTCTAGGAGCAATTGGAGGGATATCATATGATCTCATAATTATCCTATTTACCTACTGTCAAGTAATAGCAGAGCCCTAATCAAAGTGGTAACTTCATTTTTAACATATAATCGTATGATAAACAGTCTACTAACAAGGAGAGTGTTTTTGGAGTTAATTACACACAATTGCTCTCTCAGAATATTAACTTAGGCATAGCAACAACCCACTCCAATGACCTACTATTTTTCTCTCTTGTTGTGATCACAGATTCCATTGCAGTCTGGGGTGACTCAGAGGCTACTTTCAAACTCCATCAACAGTATTATCTGACTCTTAAAAACTTTTCTAACCTAGAGATTTATTATTTAAGCATTTAATGTTAAGTCAAAATATTAAAAATAGAATAATTTCTTTAAAGAGGTTAAAGAAAGAAAATTGATATGAATGGGGTTTGGAATTGGATATTATCGTTGATGGGAGAAATAGGGATGACCAGGATAAGTTAACCCAAAAGGGCTTAAGCCCCGACCCGACTACTTCAAAGTCAGACTCACGAGTCAAGAGGAAAGGTGGGTAGCGATCTTCTACAACCGACCTCCAAAATGAGCTCAGGAGAGGTCTCACCGGACCACGGCCTCATCCCAGTGAGCTCCTACTAGTTGCATACATCTTCCATGCCAGGACTAACTGTGCTCAACTCCTAACAGCCTCCTTGAGCCTTTAATCACTCAAAGCAACCTCCAAGAAGAGATAGTCGAGACCTTCAACATCCATGGGCAAGTCACAAAGTAGGTCCAAATGTCGTTAACAAGTTTATAGCTCCCAACCAGAGATGTCAATGGCAAGATGTCCAAACCTAGGGAAACTCTACAATTCTAGGAGCAATTGGTGGGATATGATATGATCTCACAATTATCCTAATTGCCTATTGTCACATAATTGAAGAGCCCTAATCAAAGAGGTAACTTACTCAATTTAATATGTAATCAAATTACAAACAGTCTATGATGAAGGACATAGTTTTTAGGGTTAATTACTCAAGATTACTCTTTCAGTATACTGACTTAGGCATCGCAGCTCTTCCCTTGGTGACAGCCCACTCAGGTGACCTACTCCTTTTTCCTCTCAAGTTATGTTCACGTACATCAACACCGTTTAGGGTGACCTGGAGGCTAAATCCAAGCTCCATCACTCTTGGTGCTGTCTATGAACGAAATAAATAAGAACAGTGACAAATCAATCACAACCAACACGAGTTCATCTGCCACGCCATGGTACACAGCCTAGCAGAATGCAACGATGCACTGGAGAAGTAGTACCAGAAGGCCCAGCCCCAATAGAGGGCAATAACAATAATACCTGGCTAGTTGATCAACAAGAACAGCCGAGACCATCGCTGTCTAGACCTTCTCGACAAGTCTAGATGAACACTTCACCAGAGCATGAGAGGGGTAGATAGAGGCACCCTGACTAGACCAACAATGGCAACAACCCAAGACCATAGAGATTAGGGGGAAGTTAAGTGTCTATTCTGGTTGCTTCAATGACGAGACAATAGAAATTAAACAAGGATTGCAAAGAGGTATGTAGCCCTCAGGCTGGCAGAATAGCCAGTGAAAACCACTAAGGAGTTTCAAACACTAATTGAGAAATTAATAAAGGTCGAAGAGATGGCAGTCCAGAAGAAGATTCCAGGTTTCGCCTCAGAAATTGAGAAAGACAATAAAGGGCTTCCAAAAAGCCCACAGACATCAAAAAGAGACAGGAAGGATCCTCAAATAAGAAGAGGAAGACCATTCCAGACCTAGTAACAACTCCCATCACGACCTCACGGGTAGAAATATTAGTGGTCATCGAAAAGAAGGGGCTCCTGAAGCCGCTAAAGCCTCTCAAAACTCCTTTGGCTGTACCCATTTTACCCATCATTACTACCATTTAGGTCCTAAGAGCTCCTAGGTCGCGGTGCCTAAATTTTCACTGCAGAGCTCCAACCACTGAGAGTCACTTCATTTTTGTAATGGCTAGTTTTGAGGTATCGTGTCATATCAGTTTTGGCAGTTGCTCAATCTACGGATAATGTATCTTTCCATAAACTGAAGAGATTTCCTCTTCCATATAAATTAGGAAATGTTGAAGAGTTTAAGATTTACCAAAACTCATCCTACCAAAATCAAACCTTCTCTCTACGATAAAAACTTTGAGTTTCCAAACTTCTCGAGCTTTCTACTTTGTGACCAACGATCTTTTGGGTGTTAGGAAATTCTTCCTTTCTCAAATTTTCTCCAACATCAACGAGTGAGTTTTCTTCCCCTCCTTATTTCTTTTCAGAAATTTTATTTTCTTTTGCAAAAGATGTCTCCTCGTCAAGTGCACAATAACTCCCCTTCTGTTCAACTCCCCGTTGCTGAGACACATACACCCATACACTCATTTTCCACAATCACTATTCTCTCCCTATTGATGAGATTCCTTGATCTCTTTCAACTCAGGATTTTGGTAATGAGGTGTATTATTTACCTCCTATCTCTGAAAGTGCTCCCACAGTTAAGAGGAATGAATACCAACCTTTTGAGTTGGAGGTTTTTCCTCTTAAGTCTATTTTATAGTCCTCTCATATTATGCAGATTAGCAGCGAGAGAGAATTGAATAAAGGTTATATTGTCGTCACCAATAGTTCTAAAAGTCCTTGTAGTCGGTATGATGGATTTATCGTCCTTCACCAGACAGATCTAAGGGGTGGGATTTTCCTTCATAATCTCCATCCCCTTTTTTTTATATTGCTTATTTTTTGGAGATTCCCTATTACACAGCTTATTCCTAATGCTGTTAGAATGATTATAGGCTCCGTAGCAACTTGTCACTTGTACCAAGTCCCAGTTTCTCTAGAGCTCTTTAGGTGTTTCTTCAAAATTGGTATCTCTACTGCACCTGGCAAGTCCAGTTTGGGGTATCTTCAAATCAATAATAGGTATAAACTGTTAGGAAATTGCAAAACTAACCTTTCTACTAAGACTACAAACCTTACAGCTTTCTCGATTACAGTGAGGTACATTAGAAGTTCCTCTCCGAGTTTTGGTGAAATGAGTTGTGGAGGCTTTCCTATGAATTCTTTCAGCTTCATGAATGTTGTTTGACAATCCTTGAACTACTGGAATCCATTCGACTTTTTCGAGACATTGCAGAACTTCTCTCCCTTATCGGCCATTTTGCTGATAAAGAGACTCAAAGCTACCATCTTCCATGTTAAGCTCTAGACTGCTTTGATGTTTCTGGGACATTCCATGTCCGAAGTGCCTTTATCTTATTAGGATTTGCATCAATACCTCGTTTTGATATCATAAGGCCCAAAAATATTCCTATTGAAACTCCAAAAGTGCATTTCCCAAGATTGAGTTTCATGTGAACAGCTTTTAGTGTTTGAAATGTCTCTCTCTTCAGTAAAGTCATCTGAGCTCTTGGTTACATAGACCTCAATGTTTCTTCCGAGCTATTTCTTGAAAACTTTATGTATAGCTTGCTGGAATTCTGCCTTAGCATTCTTCAAACCAAAAGGGATTTCGACGTAGTTGTAAGTTCCGACTTCTGTTATGAATGAGGCATTCACCATGTCATCCAATGCCATTGGAGTCTGATGGTATCGTTTGTAAGCATCCAAGATACAAAGCCATTGATATTCGACTGTTGAATCAACCATTTGGTCGATGCTCGGAAGCGGGTATAAGTCTTTCGGGCAATACTTATTGAGTGTCGTAAAGTCTACACACATCCTCCATGTACCTTCATTGGGTTGGCAAGCCAATCAGGGCACATGAACTTTTTGAAGATTCCAGCATCGAGAAGAGCTAGGATTTCTCAAGCTATGACCTCGTTTCTTTCCGAAGCAAAGGTCCTCTTCTTTTGTTTGACTGGTTTGACTCCTGGTCTAAGACCAACCATGTGCTTTGCTATTTCTCTATCTATGCCTTCAAGGTCGGTAGGTTGCCAGGAAAAGACCTTTAAATACTCTTGGAGTGAATCAACCATTTTTCCTTTGATCTTGGAAGGCAATAGCTCTCCTATCTTCATTCCTTTCTCGGGAAATTTAGGATTGAGAAAGACTTTTTCTCCCTCGCTATGTGCTTGGATTCTGGATTTTTCATCATCCAATAGTAGGTCGATAAAATCAACCTTTGAGGTTGTTCCCGAGGTCACTACATCCCCTTTAGTGAGGTATCATTCTAAGTTACATTCCTATCACCTTCGAAGGTAATCAGGTGTTAGCGAACTGAATTCTCATGTAGACATGCTGAGCTCCACATACACTTGTACAGTCAAAGGGAATAGATTCGGTAAAAGATGAGATCAGTAAATGAGAATTCACTGAAACCCATTATTTGTTGGATCATCAATATGGTACCGAGGACGTCTTTAGAGTATAAAGAATCAGTATAGCTATCCTTCTTTTAACACAGCATCAAAATTTTATTTTAATCAGTATACAAGGTGAGTGCTAAATAATTCCTTTTTTGCTTTACATCTTTATTGATGTAAAACGATGTTCCATTCAATAGAAAATTCGTCCAATGCAAGAGATTATTATATTCCCACATATGCGAGATCTAGAAATTTACCCTTCAAAGCTGTAGAAGCAATTTTTTGTTGGAATCTTTTTTATTTATTTATTTATTTTAAAAAATTGGAATCGTCCAGTAACAAATAAGTGTAGTAGATCGGATTCTATCAAAGAAAGAGAAAAAAGATTAAAATAATTGGAATCAATAGCAATAGTTATGATGCATTCGTGTACTCGACCGAGAACCAAGGCCTAAGGAGATTTCAGCCTTTAGGTCCATGACACCCTTCCGTCCAAGAATTGCATTATATGTTCTTGATGCATCTACCAATAGCCAGCCCATGATTTCTGTAACTCCTTTGCCATTTACAAAGACTACAATTATAACTCACAAAACTTCTTCAACTTAGGTCATGCTGCAAAAGCTTGTCAAAGCACTATCTGACTTTGGCAGAAAGCTCTTGTCTATTCCCATTTAATCAAATGCCCTATCATATAAGACATTCACTGCACTCCTGGTATCTACTCAGATTTTTCTGACAAAAAATTCTCCAATCTGCAAAGATACCATGAGGGGGTCAACATCTGCTCCCTAAGCTTGCTTTGACCTCCTCTCAATTGCTTTGATCTCTCTCATTAGAGGTCGTTGCTGATTAGCTACTTCAGGTGGTGGGTTTGCAAGACCTACATTCTTAGCCAAGAACACTCTTGCAAGTGGCCTTTTGTAAACAATCCTCGATGAGATGACCATGGTCTATATGATAATGGCAAAACTTCATCATGTCTCTCTTTTCCAAGGGGGTCTTGAGAGGTCTCGATGGCTTCAGGAGATCTTTCTTTTCCATGACCACAAAGATTTTTGCTCGCGAGGCTATCAGAGGGGTACTCACCAAGTTGGAATTGTCTTCCTCTTCTTGTTCAAAGGTCCTCCCTTTGAATGGGAGTCTTTCCTATCCCACTTGGATGTTTGTTGACTCTTAGGTTGCCTTTTGGTTTCCTTTTCTATGGTTGAGGAAAAACCAGGAAACTTCTTTTGGACTATTGTCCCCTCTACTTTGATTACTTTTTCCAAGAGTGTTTGCAACTCCTTGATGGTCTTCACCGGTTCATCTGCTAGCTTGATAGCCACATACCAACCTTGCAATCCCTGCTTAAATTTAGTGATGTAGATTACATCATTCTTCTGCTCAATTTCCGCTGCTTGATCATTGAATCGACTGTAGTAACTCCTGGAGCTTTCATCGACCTTTTGTCTAATGTTGAAGGGGTCGTTGATGTCTTTCTCACACTTCATGCAGCTTTGATAGATTTTCATAAACAACTCTTTTAGCTGGGTCCAGCTCGAGATGCTTGCCTCTAGAAGACTTTTCAACCATATTGTGCTTCCTTGGTCATCGAATAGGAAAGTTCAGCACTTAACGTGGTCAGGGTATTCAAACACCTCTACATAAGAAACGCATTCATCAATGTATTGCAATGGTTCACTTGTGCCATCATATTTCACCTCAACCTATGGTGCTTTAAATCCTGGAGGCATTCGAGCTATCTGGATGCTATGGACAAATGGTGATGATTCGAAAAGGTCCACATTACTTTGAATTTCTTGGTCTCCATTTCCTTCATGATTTTCTTGCAGAATCATTCTCCTCAGTGGATTCAGGGCTAACCCCTGGGCTTCGTTGCCTGTTCTTTCAATTAGGCTTCACCATGGAGGTATCCTTTCTCCAGGAGGAATTCTTAGCAAGTCCCATGCTCGTCTGGGCTTGTTGCATGTTGTTGACTTCTAGAAATTCTACTCGATTGAGTCTATCACACAAAACATAAATACTACCATTACATAGAGTTTTTCTGAGGTCGATTTCCTGTGGTGCTCTTTCTGTGTTGCCTCCTTCTTGGATCCTGACCCCACGAGCTCCTCCCTACACAGGCTCTGCTTCTCGACCTTCACTATTTTGAGTTTGGGCCTGTGGAAGGTCGCTTCTTGCTCTAGAGGTGGGAGTGGATCCAATTGTATGTTATTCAACTACCTTGAATCTCCAAGTCATTGTGTTTCCCTCCGAGATGGTCATGGACTTCTCTCAGTTCATACATAGTCCTTTTTGCCTAATATTCCTTCCAATTCTAAAACCATGTGTTCCAGGAGGTCGGTTGGAACAGAGACATGGCTTCCCCTAGACCTCTAGGGTCTAGGAATATTGTCTTCATTGTTTGGATTTTGTTATCTTTTTCCTATCTCTTCTTGTCCAGAAGGATTATCAACTGGGACTCTTCGAGAAGGTCTAGGTTGTGCTGGTCTTGGCGGTAATGTCGGATCAACCACACTAGTTATATTGGTGTTATTTTCTTCATGAACTAGATCCTCTGGAACTATTTTGCCAGTTCGTAATTGCATTCTTCCTAGTGGTCGGCCATGACATGGCAACTGCACCCATGTTGGCTGTGACCTTGTCGTCACGATTTTTATATGTTTCTATATGCTTTGAAGAAACTTTTTTATTAAAGTGTTTCTTTCCCACAAATGGCTCCAAAAGTTGTGGAGCTCAAAAAGGATCTCCGGGTCACTAAGAATTGTGATGGTGCCTGTGATCACAACCTGAAAGAGATTAGATCACTAGAGTGGGTTGTTCCCATGAGGATAACTCCAATGCCTCAGTCAGTATTCGATGAGATTAAAATTGAATTCATTCCTCTTGTGTAATCTATGTGTGATTCAATATATGTATCGAATAATGAGTTACCATTTAAATGAAGTTACCTTGTTGGAGTGAATCTCAATTACATGAAAATAGGAATTTAGGAAAACTGTGTGATCATATCCCGTCAATTGCTCCTAGAATCGTGGAGTTTCCAGAATAGAAGACATCTTACCATGCACATCTTTGGTGTATGAGCTACGAGCTCACTGCTAACTTATAAATCATTTTTGCAACCTGCTAGCGAATCTTATAGGTCACGATGAGCTTTGTGGAGGTCGCGACGAGCGATCTAAGTCTTATCATGTACATCAAGTGTTGTAGATACTTAATCTTAGCATAGAAGATTTATGAGATAGATTGGAGCTCATTGGTTCGAAGATCGGGGTCCAGTGAGATCTTTTCCAATCTTACTATAGGTCGGTGACCTAGGAGGTCAACGACTTAAGATGGCGCTCACTCACCTTTAAAGGTGTCGGATCAAATCCCTTTCATTCTTGTCGCGGTTTGAGTTTATTTGGATCTGGTTTATTCGAGACATACCCATTTTAGCCATGAGATGAATAAAATTGTAATGTTGTGATTATTAGTGAAGAAAACTTGAATAACAAACAAATTGATACCGAGGGAGTAACAAATAAATTTCATCATTAATTAATTTGTGAGTAGAATTTAATTCATCCCTGAGAAAGCCAATGAAGGCTGAAGGAAGAATGAATAAAGTGCATGTTGCTCGGAAACAGCCTCCCGTGAAGAGAACCGGGTGTAGCGGAAATGAAGCATTGTATTGGCATATTAATGTTGAACTTCTGCTTCTGAAACTTTTCATAGGAAGTTGGAAGTAATTTGAAGAGATTGTTGAAGTCATTCCCAGGAAGATCGTTGAGAAACACTTGAAACTGCGGTAATATTCCAAGATTGCTTAGCTGCAAAAATTGTGCAATGGTATCAATCACGTTTGAGATGAAAACTAGTGTATTAGGTCCTGAAGAACAACCCAGATCTGCTATTTTAAAACAGTCCTGAAAGATATTTTTACTGCACAGATCTCGGAGTGCTTCATCTACAATGGTCTTTGCTTTCAGTATCACAGATTTCTGCAAGGGGAAAAAAAAGGAATGTTTTTCACATACTCATATATGATTAATCATTTAAGACACATTAATTGGATAACTCAGGGGAAGCCAAGAGGGCCGGAGATTAATTAATTAACCTGGATACTTGAATTATTTGCATAGCTGTTCTGGTCATCTCCTGCATTCATTGCGAGAACGTTCTCGGCCTCCATGGCAGCTATTGGTAATATACAGACAGAAATATAAAGGAGAAGATCAAAGGTGAGCAAATCTGATTTGATTGAGGATAGTCATATACTGTACTAGGCTTGTCAATTTGAGGCCCCCATATATGGGGTTGGACTGGCCACTAAGTCAAAGGGTCTTTTTTTTTTTGTTTTTTTTATTGATTAGGGGGAGATGAAAACAAAGAAAAAAGTTATTTTGATTGATTTTATAAAATTATTTTATAACGGTTATGGAGTGTCTAATTAAGTTTTTTAGCGATTAAAGTTTAAGTCAATTGTTATTGTGTTTTTAGAAGAAAAATAAATATTAATCAAGTATTAGTTGGCAATGTTTTTAAAATTGAATCAGATATCGAACAGTAAAATTTACTAATTCACGATTTAATAGTTTAATTGTAACTAAATTTGTAATATTACAATTAAAAATATAAATTATATTTCTTTTGTATATGCTCAAATTTATTAATAACTTTGCTAAACATGGCAAAGCAATGAGTTAGTTTTTGGCCAACTTTATCTTGATTTTTTACAGGTTTTCAAGTAAAAATATAATTTTTTCTTCTTTTATATATTCATTTAAAATCTGAAAATTTTCACAATTGGTAGGATTGATTTCATTTTTCAAATATCTTTCTCAATTATGATGGTTGAAATAGGAGTTATGTTGAAATTGACAAATCATGATTTTCAATCCATTTTAACGAATTTTTCACCAAGTTATCTAAACATAAAATTACATGATTATCTTTCCTATATGGACTTGTGATTTACACGTTTCTCTTTCTTTTCTTCTTTTTTTTTTTTCCATTAAATTTGGGATTTAATTTTCTTTAGACAACTTTGGAGGTTTCTAATTTATGAACCTTTATTTTTATAAATAAATATTATTGTAAAGTTTTTAATAAATGAAAGGTTAAGTTGGAATGTTTTAGTCAAATTTTGCTATCTTAGTAGTAAGCAATAACACTTGGGATCGAAAGGTCTCGAGTTCGAGATACACCGAAAGTAGGTGGGGTGGAATTGAGCACCAAATTGACCTTGTCCCGGGAGCGCCACTTCCAAACAAGCCTGCATATAGGACAAACCCGCAAGA
>JAOXNR010054602.1:0-12297 GCA_028571225.1 Parsonsia alboflavescens | reverse complement strand
AAAAATTAAAATTAAAATTAAAAGAATTTAAAAAATTATTATTTCAAAAAATGAAAATATAAATTACAAATAATGGGGAAAAATGTATTGGTGTTGAAAAGAAAGTGATAGTCGAACGAAAAGAATAATTTTAGAAGAAAAATAAAAATAAAAATAAAAATAATCAGAAGAAAAATATATAAAAAAAAAATTCAAAATGATACTTGTGTTAATCGAACTCAGGACTACTTCAACAAAAATCAAGCATTCTACCATCGAGCTAAGACTACATATTGGA
This sequence comes from Parsonsia alboflavescens, assembly GCA_028571225.1. Classification (NCBI taxonomy): domain Eukaryota; kingdom Viridiplantae; phylum Streptophyta; class Magnoliopsida; order Gentianales; family Apocynaceae; genus Parsonsia; species Parsonsia alboflavescens. The sequence goes on along the minus strand of JAOXNR010054602.1, from coordinate 12,020 downwards.
ATATTTGAAGCCTGTAATAGTAAAAACACCGTCGGTTAACCGACGGTTTTTTCTCATTCCTGTAATCCAACCGAACCCAACCCAAGTATAATTCGATTCGATTTCAAACCGAACCATTAATCAAAAAACCCAACCCATCTCAAACCGTTTCACGTCGGGTCGAATCGGTTCGGTTCGATTAACCGACCCGTTGCTCATCCCTAATGAAGCAAAAGTTTCAATCTAAAATAAATTTTAAAAAAACACTTTTGTCTCTGAAATTTAGAAATATTAGAGATGAGTGATGGAGCTAAGTCAACTGTTCGAAAACTTAAATTCTTTCTAAAAAATTACTTTTAAAAAATATATTTTATAAATAAATCCTTGATTTTATTATGTTTTTTTAAAACTTGAAAGTTGAATATTAAAAGTTTAACAGAAACTTTAAACAATTCTCTATATCCCCTTTCCTAATTCTCGCTAAAGCCCCAAAAAGTTTCGCTTAATACTTCCCGATTTCCAAAGAACCGCAATTTGCAAATAGTTTATTTTTATTCCTTGAAATTAACAATTCTAGATCTAAAATCAATCAGAATGGTTTGTAATTTATCTGACGTTATTAACAAGTAATTTCTACCTTACATGTTTAGTTTTCGCTTAATAATATATTAACTTGATATAATATATTCTCTCGATTAAGAATTGAATATCAAATTTTAACTTAATAAAAAAAAGAAAAGAAAAATAAATGAATGCATTTGATTTTATTAAAGTTACTCATCCATCCTTCTCATTAATATAATGATTATTGGTGAGGTCTTTAGTTAATTTATATAAATCCTTGAATAGAGGATAATCGAACCTTATTTTAAAAAATTTGTTTAATTTTAAAAATAAAACATTTAATCATGATATCATAAAATAAAAACCATGTCATTCAATTGGTAGGAAGGTGACAAGTACAATATTACAAATAATGATATGGAGGCATTAGAATTTTTGAGAGTTTTAATTTCTTTTTTATCTATTAACTTTTAAAATCTTTTGACTATTTAATTTCTTTAAAAAAATACTTTTTATTTTAAGTAAAAAAAATTATAAATTATAAAATTAAAATTTGAGACATCAATTTAATAAACAACTAAAAAAATTATCATTATATGTTAATATATATATATATATATGTATATATATATATTTATATATACACACACACACCCTACAATAATGATTAAAACTTAATTCATTTAAACTATCATTTAAACTATACATAATATAATAGACACCGCTCAATATCCTGGCATTCATCTAGTAATATATAAAAACAGAGACAATTTTTTTTTTTTTTGCTCAAAATCATACTTATGTATGAGTTGGAAGAGTCAGATAGAAAAGTTGAAAACTGTCACTTCAGAGAAAAGAATTATTGACAAATAATATTTTATTTTGTCTTCTTTAATCATTCACGAATTTTAATATGGTATCTTTGATCCACATTATTTTATTTTGTATTTTTTGTTGTCAAAAAAAATTTTTTTAGCACGTTTGGTTATTTTCACCAAAAATATGTTTTAAACTCTTTTTTGGCGAGAATGAGAAAGGTATTTTGGAAAGATCATTTTTTTTTTTAATCTTACCCACAAACAATAGATTATCATTTTTGGTCCTCCATCTTTTTTTTGTATGTTTGGTCCTAGATGTTTTTCTTTAATCTTTTTTGGTCCTTCATATTGTTATTTCTCACTTGATTGATCATAAATATAAATTCTTACAAATAAAGTTTTTTGTCTCAAACAAGAATCAAACCTTAGTCCTTCATTTTAAATAAAGAATTTTAACCAACCCAATTACCAAAGACATTTATTTTATTTTTACAATCTAATGTCTATAATTTTTATAGATTTTTGCATAAATGAATTCTATATATTCCTAATTATTTTATTTAATTAAACTAAAATTTTCAATTATAATAATATGGAATATTGTTAGCTTAGTCCCTCATCTTTTATTTTATTTTTCAATTATAATAATTTCCAGTTATTTTACATTTTTTAGTTCATAATGTTTCTATTTTATTTCTGATCTTAACCCATCTACCAATCTTCCATATTATAAGGTTCACTTTTAAAAAAATATTGAAAACTTGCTGACCACCAAAATATACTATCCAATCACAAAGATATGTCGCTGACGACAGCCCTGCATAAGCTGCAAGCAGTTCATACAAGTGTAACAAAGACAAATCAAGAGGATAATCATTCGCAACTAGAGAATCAAAGCAAAGAGGAACGAAGCAGATTTCCCCAGTTGACTTAGATGACATCAAGTCTGCCAACCATTCTCTTAGAGCAATGGCACCTCGAGTAAAAGCTTCCACGACAGGTTGATCAAAATGAGGATCCCAAATTGCATGAGCAATAGGCCTTACATGTAAAGGGTCCCATGCTTTCATGAGTGAAGAGTGGCCAAGCGGTGTATTTCAGAAAGACTAAAACGAGACCAAGTACGGATACCAGGCAAATGCCTGATGAGGTTCTTTCTCTTTCTATAGGTGGCATCAGCGAGGATCTAGACATTGTTTGATTGGAAATTGTTGTATAAAATTTATAGAGATGTCATTGTACTTCTAAATATATATATGTATATGTATATGTATATGTATATATTTATATCTAGAGAGAGAGAGAGAGAGAGAGACCACTATGTGCGAAATCGCACACAATACCATGTGCGACAAACAGAAGAAAAAAAAAATAGGGGTTTCAATTCAAAATGCCATTGGTGAAATGACATCATTTCGGGAATAGGTAAAAATAGAAAAATAAAATAAAATTCCTGTCTGAGACCCAAATCCTTCGACAAGAGCAACAATTTCTTCTGCTAGAAAGGGTAATTCCTATGCGAATTCCTCCTTGCCGACAAAGGGAGCTACGGCAAGAGTTCTTCCGCACCCAACCTCGATGCCATAACCAAAAGCTTCAAATAGTTTAAAGGTGAGTGACGGTTTGTCTCTGTGTGATTTCACACATTGTTGAGTTTAAAAATTATGAGTTTAGACTGTCAAGCTCAAATCTTGAATGGGGGGCGGGGGGGTTTACATTTTCTTTTTGATTTTACGTTTGTATTGGATTGTTGGTTTTTGTCATTTCCGAATAGTTCAAACATTTTTATCAGAAATTATGGCTTGAAATTTTTTTTCCCATTTTATCAACAATCGGTGGATAGAGGGCAAAAATTAGGACTTGGTATGTTACAAAAGGTTTAACACTTCAAGAAATGCTTCAAAAATTTTGCCAATTTTCCTTCGTGCCAATTACTTGCTATGCTATGTTGCCTTTAGGGCAAATCTACTGGATAACCTGGTTTGATCAAACAAGAGTTTATTCCAATGAGTGCTTATGGTGGCAATTTTATCAAAAGATTTTGGCTGTATAGTGATTTGGTGTCGATACTAAGGTTTTGTACAAGTTGGATGTTTGGAGTCATTTCTAATATGAACTAGTAACATTACCTACAAAATTGCTGAGAATCACAAGATATAGAATTGACGTCGTTTCACTAATGACATTTTGAACTGAGAAGTCCTTTTTTTTTCCCATCTATTGCACATGATACTATGTGCGATTTCGCACACAGTATTCTTTCTCTCTCTCTCTCTCTCTCTCTCTATATATATATATATATATATATATATATATATATAATATAAAATTTCAAGATATACAAATTCTGTTTGTCAAATATGAAGATAGAAAATTGATATTTGAATTATTTATTGTGAGATTATATTTAATATTTGATAGAAATTTTACTGAAAAAAAATATACAATTAGATAGTGAAAATAAAATAAAAGTCTTTGGTAGCTGAGTTGGTTAGTATCTTTTTACTTAAAAGTAAGGACATAGGTTTGAATCTAGTGTGAGGTAAATATAAATATATATATATATATATATATATATATATATAAATATATGTATATATATTATGTTTATAAATTTACATTCAGGACCAATAACATAGAAAATAAAAAGATGGAGGATAAGAAAAGATTTAAAAAGGAATATTTAGGACCAAACATGCAAGAAAAGAGGTGGAGGGTCAAAAATAATAATCTAGCTTTTGTGGATAGGATTAAAAAAAAAAAATGAACTTCTCAAATGACCCTTCTCATTCCGACCAAAAAGAGTCTAAAACATATTTTCGGTGGAAATGACCGAAAATGCTAAAAAGAAAAAAAGTTTGACAGTCAAAAAAGATAAAATAAAATAATATAATATGGATCAAAGTTACTACATTGAAATTGGTAGATGACCAAAGAAGACAAAATAAAATATTATGGACCAAACTTAAAAACTAAAAAAGTTTATGGACCATAGGTGCATTTACTCTTTTGGGAAATCAAGTATCATTACCACTTCACTTTTTCTATTAAGACCACTACACTTTTTCTATTAAAAATTCGTGAATTCATAAAAAAAGGAAGATTTATTTGCTGTAAAACGATTCAATTTCATAAAAGAAAAAGAAAAAGAAAAAAGGTCCTTATATTTCTATAAAGTTCCCTTTTTTATATACAAATTTTCTCAAATGATTTCTTTCTCCATATTAAGAAAAATAACTCAATAAAAAAGTAGATTCTTTTTAATTTAATAAAAAAAATAGATTAATTTGTATACATATAACAATATGAAAAACAAATTCACACCATTATTAAGAATTTTAGTGAAGAATGAGGATCATTTCCAATCAGGGCTCCACTAGTCATTATAAAAAGATCCCAAGCTCCATAACAGAAGGTATAGACACTCAACACATCCTATTCAGAATTATTTCTCTCTAGAATTAATTTTGATATAAGCATCGAAGTGCTTTCTCGGGTATCCCCAAGAACCTTTCTTCTAATCTCACAGGAGCGATTGAATAAAACATTTGGACATATTGTGATTTTCGAGTATTCAAAATTTGGAGCATGACAATTGGCTCCTTTTGGGGGACGTATTATGTTCTCAAAAGTAAAATTTTTTCTTGTCGAAGACGTACGATAGCTTCTAAAAACAGTAACAGCGAGCATCCACAACAAGGGGGCAATGGGTTGACATCCTCACAAATGGTCAGTTCTAATAGTAGAACTAGAACTGCTGATAAAACTCCCAACTCCAAGCAAGTCTAGGATGTGGAGTAACTGAGCTTTAAGGAGACACCTCCTAGCGTAGGCCACTACGATGATCAATACTTTTGTTTTTTGGATTAAGGGGAAAGTCCCTTTTACGGGCGATGTGCACAAACTGGCAGAAGACAGACGGAGAGGACGTAACGGGTGGCAATTTAATGCCCATGTTCTACGCCCAACGAGTTTCGAACCTCCGTCTACCGTTGGAGTTAATCAAACATCACGTTAGTCTTATCAGCTCGCCTATGCCCCTAGGGGCTACGATGATCAATACTTTGTTGCTTGAAAGAGTGGATGAGGCCCTAGAAGCCATTAAAAGGAAGCAAGATGGAAATCTTTCTTCTAGATAGACTCCATCGCATCCCATGACCATCTCAAGTCAGGTAGACAAGAGAGGGGTAATTAATAGAAGGCGAAGGTGAACCTCTCCTCGATTTCAAATATCTAGGCCAAGAGATTTGTGCCATCAAATCAATGAAAGAAAAAGGAAGAGGATGGAGTCATCCTGCTAGGAGAATCAATCCCAAGAAGCCTAAAAAAATTGATCCTCAGCCCACGATGGCAATAGAAATAGATCACCAAGAAGGCTGGCTCAACATGGGCTATTCTTCAGGTAGAATTCATTGGACAAGCCAAGGAAGGCTTGGACCTAAGGGTGTATTCGTTGGAAAAATCTCCCTTCACGGATAAGATTCTTCTGAGAAGAATGCCACCAAGATTTTGCCCACCACGAATGGCAACAAAATACTATGGAACTACTAAGCCATAGCTTCACATTGATGAGTACATCTCCTATATGGAGATGTTTGAATACCCAGATCATGTAAAGTGCATAACCTTTCGTTGTACTTTGACAAAAAGGGCACCATCTTGGTGCAAAAATATGCCTCCTAATAGTGTATCCAATTGGAGTTAGCTAAGAGATCTCTTATTAAAAAATCATCAGAGTAATAAAAGATGTGAAAAGGATCTTAATCACCTTTTCAACATCTTACAAAAGCATAGAGAAAGCACAAGGGAATACTATATTTGTTTTAATAAAGAGGCACTTGATTGATCAAAAGAATGATGAGATTTACATCATTGAATTCAAACAGGGACTCCAGAGAGGATATGTCACGATTTGATTAGCAAAGGAAAACCTGAAGACAATTTAGGAATTACAGACTTTTCAGGAAAGGCTACTAAAAGGAAAGGAGGCAGCCATACAGAAATGAGTCACCGAATTTCTCCCACCGCAAGATAAACAGTCTGACTCTAAGAAAGCTTCCTAACTGACCAAGAAGGATAAAAACATATCCTCACCAAACTACAAACCAACCACGAAAAGATGGCAGAATTTGCAACTACACCATTCAACACCACCAAAAAAAGTCTTCTCATGGCCATCGAAAAAGCAGGGATCTTGCAGCTCCCCAGATCAATGAAGTCTCCCAGTGAAAAGAGAAATTCAAAAAAGTATTATCTTGGGTCATCTCACGGAAGATTGATTTGAGCTCAAAAGAGGGATACAAAGGCTGATTAGGGAAGGAAACCTAAAAGAATTCATCTCTCAGACAACAACATAGAAAGATAGGCAAGAATGTAGGCTCCAAAAATAGAAACCAACAGTAGAGATTAATACCATAAGACCTATCAAACATGGGAGATGAAGAAGGACCAGTGACCATGTCTCTATAGTTGGGGAGTCACCTCGTCAAGAGAATCCTATTCGACACTGGGAGTGTCGTCAATGTGTTGTACAAAGAGACTTTCCTCAAAATGGGGGGAAGGAGTTAGAATTTGATCCCTTGCCCATTGACTTGAACCTTGTTCACTAGACAGACAGCATATGCAGATGGAATGACTCTTATATCAACGGCAGCTTGGGAAGGAGAATGAATAGTGTCATTACAAATGGAATGGGTGATCATCGACATTCCAAGAAACTACAATGCAATCCAGGGAAGACAAGGGATGTCAACCATTGAAGCAGAGGTTTCAATCCTACAACATCATCTGATGATCCGACACACCTCGATGGGAGTCTCCGTCTAAAAAGATCATTTCCATCCAACTTTAATTTCTACTTGGCAGACTCCCAAGAAGGCTAAACAGATGACTCTCATTATCAACAGGACCTAAAAGGGAGAATAGAGTCAGCCACCAGCAGTTACAAAATATTTCCAATTCGTCCTTTTTAGAAAAGGAGTCAAGATAGGCAATACACCGTCATCACAAGTAAAGAGTCAACTTACTACATTATGGGCTCAATCCAAAGACGTTTTTCCTTGGAATCCAGAGGATCTCACATGGGTAGACCCAGGCAATGCGATTCATAGAGTAGGACTCATATCGAGAGTCAAGCCACTAAAATAGAAGAAGTGAGTCTTTGACATAGATAGGAACAAAGCCATTGCAACTAAGGTGAAAGTGCTCCTCAACGCCAACATACTTAAAGGAGTTAGTACCTAGAATGGCTCTCAAACCCAGTGGTTGTGAAGAAGAAAGATGGGTCCTACAGAATGAGGGTTGACTTCACCAAATTAAACAAATTCTGCAAGAAGGATTGCTATCCCCTCCCTAGCATAGACCAGATGGTAGATTCCATTACAGGGTATTAGAGGCTCTGTCTTTTAGATGCGAACAAGAGCTACCGACAGATAATGGTAGCCAAAGAATATGGAGAAAACCTACTGTTATAGCAGAATTAGGGACCTATTGTTATCAAAAATGCCTTTAGATTATAAAACGTTGGAGCCGACTTTCAAAAGACTATGTACAAGATATTCACGAGTCAGCTGGTTAGGGACATAGAAATCTACGTTGATGATGTGGTGATCAAATCTAAGACAACTCAAAATCTTCTCAACTATATCAATTAGTAGATTTTTACTTACTACCAATTCCTATTAGGATCGATCCTTATTTGTCCTTTGCAATATGTTATGAAAAGTTAGATTTTAATTTGCTTATGTTATAATGCAAAACCCAATTTTAACATCGTTGCGGGGAAATTGTTCTTCTCTAGGTTTAGATTTGCTAATTGATTTTGTATATTTTTTATCAAAAAAAATTTTTAAAAAAAAAATTCATTTTTTATAAAAAATTTAAATTCCTCTTCTTTTTGTTTTGATGATTTTTTGGTTACTTGTGTGGATAATTTTAATTCAATGGGTATCATTAATAATTTTTCATTTTTGTCAGGAATCTTGACTACATGGAACCATACACTGGGTCATGGGAACAATATCATAATTTTTCACAATATTCTAACTCATCTAGTTCTTGGTTTGATTCTTATTCTTCAATGCCATATCCTCAATCTTTTGGTTACCAAGTTTTCCGATTACCCAATTCTAATTATCCTCCAAATCTTTCATCTTCTCAAAATCACTACAAAGAGAAGTCCCATGAAGACATGATGAAAGAATTTGTGATCAATACCCTCATATTTCAAGAGATATTTAAATCAAGTCTACAAAGCTTGGAATGCCTAATGGAACATCTTTCTTCTAAAAGTAGAGCTCTACTTTCTCAAAATTCTTCCTATCAATTTCTAAGTCCCAGAGAGGAAAATTTTAATGATAATTTTCAAGCACAGAATTTAGATAATAAACAAATATTAATTGATGACAACATTCCTAACCAAATCGAGCCTCAATTAGAATTATCTTATTCTTCTCTCGAAATCCATCTACCTTTTACTCAAAATCTTATCGAACCTAATAAAGAGGAAATTTCTAAGGAATAGAAAATAGGAGGAAGCCCCAAAGATTTTATTTTTCTCATGATATTGCTATGTTTTATGCTATTAAATTGACAAATCTTCCTTTATTTTCTAATAATGATTCCCTATATGAAAATTTATTTGCAAGTCCAACAATAAAGGAATCCTAGATCTACATAGAGAATAAGCTTAAGGAATTATCATTTAGGCTTCCACCATTCCACGAACGAGAAGGCATTGGATAACAAGTAGATCCACATCGAACTGACAACTTTAAATGAAGGCGCTACTCAGGAGGCAACTAGGGTAAGTATTTTCTTCCTTTTTATTTTTTATTTATTTGGCTTTTTTGTTGTTCTTTTGTTACATTGAGGACAATGTAACCTCTAAGTGTGGGGGGAAGTATTGTTCTCAATTATGTGATTTTCTTTCAGCATTTTGCATATTTTTGTTCTCATTCGTGTTATTTTAATGTTAGGATAGTTTGTTGGTATTTATTTGGCCAATGATATAATTATTAATCTTTGAATTTAGACATGAGATAGTTGAAACTTTTTATGCTTGATATTATTTGAACTTATCTTTCCTTCTACAATCTCAAATATCCTTTTGAATTAAAATTCATACAACTTTACTAGTTGAAGCATGAAAACTTGATTTTGAATCTTGCATAACCTGTTAAAAATAAATTTTCTTATAAATAATCTTCATGATTTTTTTTATGCTAAAGAGAAGGATTTTTTGAAAAGAATGGTCTTGATTCTTTGACTCGTTTGCACCTTTCTTTTAAGTCTATCCTTTTACATTATATCGCTTGATTCTTATTTGAGCCTAAATGAGAATAATTTTCGAACTAATTTATTTCTTTGATTTTAAGCCTCGTTATTTACTTTTCCACCCTATGTTTTAAATGCTTTTAAGAGAATAATGGTCATGTTCTTTTGAACCCCTTTTTTTTTTTTTGGTTTTTTTGTAAGAATTGAATGTTTGATGAAAAGTGAGTAATTGAAGAAGAATGAAGGCAGGGAAAGTGATGAATAAAAGAAAAGAAAAAGGGAATTGATTCAATTCTCTCATATGACGTTTTGTGTTTGTCCCATTTTGGATTGATTTCTTTAAGGATTCGATCCCAGGTGAATAGAATTGGAAGCAAAGGCTTCTACCAACTCTTCTACACCTATCAATGATCTGTCTTGTTAATATAACATATACATCAGGTTTCCATAATACTAATTCCGTTTCAAATTAAATATCTCAATTTAATTTGTCTACATTTTAATTTTTTTAAAAAAATTTTTGACCTAACAACGGGTGAAGCAAATGGTAAAGGTGACTTTCCTGAAATTACACGAACGGATAACGCTAGTCAAATAAATAAATCATGAATGAAATTAATAATATTATTAATTAATTCTTTTTATTCACTTCACTTTGATTTTTAAAAATAAAATTAATTTTCAAAATTCGATAGATGTAAAGATTAAAGTCAAACATTGAGGAACGTACACAAAAAAGTGAACAAATTGTACACGTTTGGTTGGGTCTTGCAATTGCAGTGTTCCATGGAAGAAAAGCTTTGAATGTTTTATTTTTTTTAGTCAAAAATAGTTGTATAGTACTTAATAATATTCAAATAATCCAGCTTGCAACACAAGGATAAATGATTTTTAATTGGGTAGAGAGAATAGTTATATTTGAAAAGTCCCATACAGTTGACTATTCTCTTTGCCTCGGATGTGAACTAGTAGTATATTGAAGGCTGAAGTACAGTCTTTCTGCACTGTTCAGAAGTTGTTTCTATAAAAAGAAGTAAGAAAGAACCACATTGCAAAGCAACCAAACATGGCAAACTCCTCCCATCCTTGGTTATTTCGTGTGTGGTTTGTGTTTATAACAGTGTTTGGGCATGGAATTCTTGATATCGAAGCATCCCACATGGTGGAGAGAAATCTTCAAGTTCTTCAGCCAGAGTCACCCCGCCAAATCCACAGAACTTCATATCATTTTCAACCTCCCAAGAATTGGATGAATGGTAAATATCTTTATCTTTTTTTAAAATTTACTTGAAGACTTAAAATATCTCTGACGTTTTCTTCTTCTTCCTCTTCGACCTGGTTTAAAATATCTCCGCTGCTGTCATGGGGTCTTTTGAGTTGCAGATCCAAATGGTGAGTTTTCTTTTTCTTGTGAGAGACTTATTTCTGTTTTGTTAATAATCGATGGAATAGATAATTATGACATTAGCAGAGACTAAAGTGGTTCTTCCCGCAGGACCCATGGTTTACAAGGGACTTTATCATCTATTCTACCAGTACAATCCAACGGGTGCAGATTGGGGAAATATAGTTTGGGCTCACTCAACGTCAGAGGATCTCGTTAATTGGATCCCTCATGTTCATGCTATTTTTCCATCCCAGGATGCTGACATCAATGGGTGTTGGTCAGGGGCAGCAACAATACTCCCCTCCGGGAAACCTGCCATTCTCTACACAGGAATAGATCCCAAGAATCAACAAGTTCAGAATCTTGCTCTGCCCAAAAACATCTCGGATCGATTCCTCTTAGAATGGGTTAAAATCCCATATAATCCCCTGATGGCACCCTCTGTGGAGAACCAAATCAATGCTAGCTCATTCCGAGACCCAACCACTGCTTGGTTAGGCCCCGATGGGCACTGGAGAGTCATCATTGGAAACAAAATAGGTCGCCGTGGAAGAGCACTACTCTATAGAAGCAAAGATTTTATTCACTGGAAAAAAGCCAAGCACCCACTTCATTCAGCACAAAACACTGGAATGTGGGAATGCCCTGACTTTTATCCTGTTTCAACCCTGAAAACTGGTTTAGACACGTCAGTTGCTCCTGCAGGTATCATCATCAAACATGTCTTGAAAATGAGCCTGGATGATACCAAACACGACCACTATATGCTGGGAACATATAACCACCTTAAAGATAAGTTCATTCCTGATCATGACGACATCCAAACGGCCAGTTTAAGGTATGATTACGGCAAATTCTATGCTTCAAAAACCTTCTATGACAGCCTGAAGAAGCAAAGGATTCTGTGGGGATGGATTAATGAATCATTACCTAAGGCTGATTATATTAAGCAGGGATGGTCTGGGATCCAGGTATTTAAAAAATACATACATACATAT
>JAOXNR010054601.1:0-12297 GCA_028571225.1 Parsonsia alboflavescens | reverse complement strand
CTTGTGGATGATAGAAGACATCAAGGAGGAGTGATTAAGCAAGAAATCAAGCCATTTGAAGCCTTGGAAGTGTGGCTGAACGAGCTGGACAGTTGGTGAAAAATTGCCAGAATTTTTGGTTTTATCCTCTGTTTTTGGCAGCCTAGTTATCTTAACTTTAGTTGGACTTTTCCACTTATTGTTAGCTGCTATCTTTAAGTTTTAAGCTAGCTTAAGAGGCATAATTAAGTCCCTAATCATGTTTGGGGCTGAGCCTATAAATAGTCCATCATTTGTATTGCATTAGAACAATTAACTTGACGAACACTTTTCAGAAATTTGATTAAATTCCAAATGGATTCAAAAGGGTTACTTGATCGAAAGTTGCTAGGGCTCTTCTGGCTCGATAAGGAAATGCTCAAGTTTCGATGCTATATCCCTTACTCTTCTGAGATATTTGATCATGTTCTCCTCTCTAGCTTCGTATTCCCCAGCGACCTGGCTGGTTATAACTTGTGAATCAATTTTGACGTGCAATTTTTGCAATTTTAGAGCTCTCAAAAGTCTTAGACCTGCTAAGAGAGCTTCATATTCGGATTCATTATTCAAGGTTGGGAAGTTGTACTTCATAGAGTAAGGGATTCTCACTCCCTCGTGGCTGATCAATACAATTCCTGCACCAGAATTTTCCTTTTCTGTGTAGCCATCCGTTTACATGGTCCAGATATTATTTTCACAGGCACTTGTGAGCTCCAGTAGAGCTCTTGTGCATTCCTCTACAAAGTCTAAGAAAGCTTTATCTTTGATTACTTTCCTTGGCTCAAATTCAATTTGATATCCTGAGTGCTTGAGAGACCACTTCATTGTCCTACCTGATTGCTTAGGTTTCGCCAGAGCATGTTTTCATGGTAAATTGGCTAACCCTTTTATCAGGTAAGCTTCAAAGTATTGCTTTAACTTCCTTGAGGTAATACTAATGAGGTACAAAAATTTTTCGAGGTTTGAATATCTAATTTCAGGACCTCTGAGCAATCAGCTTACATAATAAATGGGAAATTGTAAACTTGACCTTTCTACTAGTAGAACTGAGCAAACTGCACTTTCTGTTGCAGTTAGGTACATCAGAATCTCCTCCCCTGACCTCAGGGAGACGAGTTGAGAAGGCCTCCCTAGGAAGTTTTTCAGTTTGCCGAAAGCTGTTTAACAATCTTCAATCCATTGAAAATTCTTTAGCTTTTTAATGACGGTATAAAATTTTTCTCCCTTATCAACCATGATGAAGCGCCCCAATGCCGCCTTTCTTGCCTATCAGACTTTAGACCTCTTTAATGTTTCTGGGAGTTTCCATGTCTAACAGCGCTTTTATTTTATCAGGGTTGGCATCAATGCCCCGTTCTGATTTCATGATGTGCAGGAATTTTCCCACCGAGCCCCCGAAGGTACATTTCTCAAGGTCGAGCTTCATGTGAGCAGCTTTCAATGTCTAGAAGTCTCTCTGATATCTTCAATGAAATCTTCAGAGGTCTTGGACTTGATTACAATGTCATCCACATAGACCTCAATTTTCCTTCCGAGTTGGTTCTTGAATACCTTGTGCATAGTTTTTTGGAATTCTGCCTTTGCGTTTTTCAGGACGAATGGCATTTTGGTGTAGCAATAGGTCTCGACCTCAGTGATGAACAAGATCTTTTCCATGTCATCTATTACCATTGGAATTTGGTGGTACCCTTTGTAGGCGTCTAGAAAACACAGCCATTGATTGCCGGTTGTTGAGTCCACCATCTGATCGATGCTTGAGTGTGGGTAGGAGTCCTTCTGGCAGTATTTGTTTAGTGTGGTGAAATCCACACATATCCTCCACGTCCCCTCTTCTTTCGGCACAACCACTGGATTGGCAAGCCATTCTAGATGCACTACCTCCTTTAAAATTCCAACGTTGAGAAGAGCTTGGACTTCTTGGGTTATGATCTCATTTCATTCAGGAGCAAAGTTCTTTTTCTTTTGTTTCACTGGTTTGACCCCTGGTCTTAGCTCGACCTTGTGCTTTACAATTTTTTAATCTACCCCCTCGAGGTCGATGGGTCGCCAGGTGAAAACCTTCAGGTTTTTTTGATAGGGAATCAATGAGCTTTCCTTTAATTTTGGAAGGCAAAAGCTCATCAATCTTTATCCATTTCTTAGGGAATTCTAGATTGAGAAAGATCTTTTCCCCTCTGCTGGCTGTTTGAATTCTGAATTCATCATTCTCCTTCGGGAGGTTGATGAAATCTTCCTGCTTGAGCTCCGCCAAGCTCTCTGTATTACCTTCAGCGAGGTAAAATCTATAGCTAGCTACCTATCTCCCTCCAGAATGACCCAGGCTACTCCGGCCTGATGAAGAGGGTCAGGGGATGATGTGATTTTCTTGTAGGTTGAAGGGTTAATTTTACACACAACAATCAAATCAAAGGAAAGGACTCATCAAAGGTATGTTTTGGGAGATTAGGAAGACCTTCGTAGACTCAACTGCAGCAACCAACGTCTTGATTTGCTAAGACAACTCAACACCTCACCCAAAGTGATTGAGAGCCCAAGAGAAATGACTAGAACCCTAGTTCTAAGACACTCTCAAAAGATCAAATATCTTTTTGTTTGGAAGAAAGCTCCAAAAGTTTTCTGTTTTTGTCTCTCAAAGTTGTATCTTCAAATGGCTGAAACAAAGAGCCTTTATACTTGCTAAAAAACCCTAAACTAAAATTAACAAAAGGTTGGGTGAAAAGCTGTAAAATACAAGGAAGAAAACATTGAGAAAAGAGGAGAAAATGCTAGGTTTCGGGCGAACAAACGAGTAGAATTTTCTGCTGTCTGGCACCAACTGTTGGACCGGATGCAGTGTCGAATTTCTACTAGAATTATAGTCATGGTTGCTCTGCTTGATACGATGTCGGATGGACTGATCAGGCTCTAGATGTCTTGCCTTTTTCCAGCTTTGTTCCTTCTTCATTTGCCCCTTGGTTCCATGCTTGTCTTGGCTTCAATTTGTACTTCGTCTACAAGCTAACCTCATGGAACATGGCTTCATCTTCTAGTTGTTGTCCTCCCTTGATTGCTTTAACTTATCCTCCAGAAAGTCTTGAGTTAAATATGCATTCCTTAGCTTCAACTCTTCTGACTCTTTTCCAAGTTCATTCCTCTCGAGCATGGCTTCAAAATCAGTTTGTTCTTCCTCATTTGGAATGGATATCGTCAAAGTCTTCGTCATTCTCCTTAGGATATGATACTCATATATTACTTCATTACATGGCATCTTTGGATATCCATCATTCCCCCTCACTTCAAAAGGATTCGTCCTCGAATCTTCAAAATCCTACATAGAGAGAGAATGATCACTAACATTGATTGAAGAATTTAAAGAATACTTACCCAAGAACTTCAGGCTAGCCTTCTTGAAAGTTATAAGTTGATAATTCCTTACCAAACCCTTCTTTGGATCTGGTGGTTTCTCCTCGTTGGATTTGTATTCCTTCTCTCTTTCAAGGAGCTCATTAAAAGAAATAACATAGACAAGGAATA
Source organism: Parsonsia alboflavescens (assembly GCA_028571225.1). Taxonomy (NCBI): domain Eukaryota; kingdom Viridiplantae; phylum Streptophyta; class Magnoliopsida; order Gentianales; family Apocynaceae; genus Parsonsia; species Parsonsia alboflavescens. Next base: position 8,766 of record JAOXNR010054601.1, on the reverse strand, counting down.
CTAGCCATTTGAAACAACCAAGAAACCAATTGCTATCATTTAATGCATATGACAATAAGGCATCAAATCCCATAAGGCATAGGATAAGGAATACGAACTCAATTACACAACCAAGAAATAAAGTTTTATCATTTAAGAAACAACATAAGAAAAAATAAGAAAAAAAGGTTTATGACACAAGAAACAACATAAGAAAAAATTCCCATTGGTTTATGACCCATAAAACATGAAATAAAGGTTTTCTAAATCTTGCATTCAAGCTCAATGTACTTAAGAAACAATCCCTTAGCATAGCATGTATATGTCCTTCATCAAAAGTATTAAACATATGTGTAAAAAAAAAGATCAAGAAAATACCCTTCACATATGCTAGAAGTCATTAATTCATCAAGATGGACATCATTATGCATTTTCCAAAATAGGGGATTTTTCAAATACTCCCAAAATCCTATCATTTCTCTATTCTTGGCACAAAACTCTAACCATAACACCATGTAGTTCCACCAATCATCCCAAATAGAGAATAAGTACATAAGAAACTCAATGATTTCATCATCATAAAGTCCAATTTCCTTAAAGATCAACGTCTCATCAAAAAGAGTCTTTTCATAAGATATAAACAATAATTCTCCAAAGATCACAGGCTTCTTTTTCATATGTAGTCCTAACACATGCTTTTTAAACAAGAAATCCAAGATTCTAGACTATCATATCTCATCAAATCAACTTCATGATTCTTAAGATTCAACAACTCAAAGAATTTACCATGCTTGGAACATTTAAGAACACCTAAGATACCAATTCTAATCGTATTACCATGAACATCATAAGCTTTGAATCTAAGAATCATACCAAGAGATAAAACCCGAGCATTCATGTCCTTATAAACTCTTGAAGATTCACAACTTCAACTAGGATCAACCCTTCAACATGACATGCTTCATCAACAATCTTATTCAAGCAATTACTCTCAATAAACACCAATTTTCTCCTCATAGGAATCAAAATGAAGTACAACTCAAACAAGATAAACAAGAATTTAGAATCCACTTTGAGTATGCACATTAGCCCACAAAGATACAAGTTATCATCGAAAAGCATAGCATCAAAGATCCACAATAATTGATGATCTAAAACAAACTTCAAAATTCTATTCTTGTGTGTCCCAAAGATATACTTCAAAAAGAAGTTCAAGTAATTCCATAAACAAGAATATATCTCCAAGTTGGTTCTATGAGACAAAACACCCAACAAGTCATACATAGAATTCTTAGGCATAAACAAATCATTTTCTCCAATCAAGGAATTAATATGCTCATAGAATTCACCATATATAACTTGTCTAGAAACATTAAGTTCATAACCACAAGCATGCTCATTCACAAGTGATTCCCTAACGAACTTAAGATCTAGCATTTCATTCAAAAAGCTCTTAGAGACATTCAAATTTCTTCCACTTGCTTGATTCGCAATTCTACCATCATAATCAAGCAAATATCTACCTTCATTTTCTTGCACACATGACTCCTTCACAAACTCAAAATCCATGAAAGCTTTAACAAGACTTATAGAAATATAAGACTTACTTTCTCTAAACAAGGAATCATCATGCTCAAAAATTTCATTAATAGCATGTTGCTTATGAACATCATAAGCATTTCCACAATCATATTTAATAATAGAAAACATATTTTCATTCTCAAAATTCAACAATTTATCACCAAGAGTAGATATAAGAATATACCACTTTAACGTAGCACTCATCATCTTGTTGTCCTTGTCTTCCTTCATCTTGTTTAGGCCTTCAAATTCTTGCATCCTAGATAAGGAAACACTCGAAAGAGAATGATCAATGTCAGAAATGGAAATAAAAATCTCTTTGGTCCTCACCAAAGTATTCTTGTTCTCTCTTTCTTTTCCATATGAATTTTCATTTTCTTCACTCAAATCTTTTCTTTCAATGACATTCATTTCCTTTTCACTAGCATGCTCATTTTTCTTCTCTCTTTGCCTCTCATAATCTTTTTCATTCTCATGCTCTCTTTTTTCTATTCTCTCTTGTTCTTTTTCTCTCTCGTCCTTACTCTCATTTTTCATCTCAATTGGAGACTCTTTTTTCTTGGCATAGAACTCTTCCATCATTTTCTTCATCAACAATTGATCATTTTAGATTTCTCTTGGTGTCAATAAATTCAAATTGACTCTTCTTCCATCCTTCTTGAAAGTGTATTTGTGCTTGCAATCATCATATGTAGCTCCCCTTGCAACTTGCCTAGGTTTACCTAGCAACAAATGAGTTTCTTGCATAGGAATCACAGCACAAAGCACTTCAACCTCATACTTCAATATGGAAAAAGGTATCATGATTTGCTTCTTCACCATAACCTCTTCACCTTCATGAATCCCTTGTAACACATAAGGTTGTGGATGGCTCTGACATTCAAGCTCCAATTTATCCACCACATATTGACTTAAAAAGTTCACTTCATTTTCATGATCAATCATCAAACTACTTATCTTCTCAAAAATGACGCATCTTGCAAGAAATAAGGCTTTCTTTAATCATCTCCATCTTGAAGTGTCATGATGTACCTATAAAGGAAAACAAGAAAAACAGGGGAATTTTTGCTCCTCACTTGTCACTGGCTCTTTCTCACTCTATTGATCTCACTCCTAAAGCCTTTTTCCACCCTAAGTCCTCTTTCTAGCTCTTAATCAACACATTAGAGCTTTGGGAAAATCACTTAGGCAAAAGCACCAAATTGATCCACACAAATCACTTAGTTGATTAATTGAAGTTGTTCAAATGAGAGTCAATAAAATTGAGTTTCAAAGAATTAAGGTCAACCAATTCAATACATAGGAGCAAACACTTGGAATCCAAAGAAATTCTCAATTAGGCATTTTATCAAACACCTAGAGGGCAATGAAAATGTGAACCAATTTGTCGATGAATTCAAGAAACCCAATTCCCTTGATTTTCAAAGTGGAAAGATAATCGGCAATGTAATCACAATAGACTTCAATTTCAACTTCAACTCAATCAATTTCAATAAGATTAAACAAGAAGTCTCTCAATTCCCAATTTGGCAAAATTGAAATTTTTGCTCTGTTTTTTTTTTTTTTTTTTTTTGTGCCTTTCATGAACACTGTTCTTCTTCTTTTCTTTTCTTTTTGAAAATATAGATGAACAACTCAACAAAAACAAAGGTTCACAAGAAACACTAGGATAGATGTAAAGGAACAAGAACAAACACATACGAGACCATAGGATTTTCAAAGAAGAAAGATATGATCTTTAACAGTTGAACAAAGAAAGCAAGTAAGATAGCCAAACCTTTGATGATAACCAATCTCTGATACCAAAAGATGATGTGATTTTCTTGTAGGTTGAAAGGTTAATTTCACACACAACAATCAAATCAAATCAGTATAAAGGAAAGGATTCATCAAAGGTAAGTTTTGGGAGATTAGGAAGACTTTTGTAGGCTCAACTACAATAACCAACCTCTTGATTTGCTAAGATAACTCAACACAACACCCAAAGTGATTGAGGCCAGAGAGAAATGACTAGAACCCTAGTTCTAAGACACTCTCAAAGATCAAAGATATTTATTTGGAAGAAAGCTCCAAAAGTTTTCTGTTTTTGTCTCTCAAAGTTGTATCTTCAAATGGCTGAAACAACGAGCCTTTATACTTGCTAAAAACCCTAAACTAAACTTAACAAGAGGCTAGGTGAAAAGCTGTAAAATACAAGGAAGAAAATGTTGAGAAAACGCTAGGTTTCAGGTGAAGAAAAGAGCATAATTTTCTACTCTTCGGCACCGACTACTGGACCGGATCCAGTGGTGGATTTCTGCTTTAATTGTCATCATGGCTACTCTACTTGATCCGGCACAGGATGGACTGATCATGCGTCGGATGTCCTACCTTTTTCTGGCTTTGTTTTTCTTCATTTGCCCCTTGGTTCCATGCTTGTCTTGGCTTCAAATTGTCCTTCGTCTACAAGCTAACTTCATGGAACATGGCTTCATCTTCTAGTTGTTGTCCTGAATTGATTGCTTTAACTTATCCTCTGGAAAGTCTTGAGTTGAATCTGCATTCCTTAGCTTCAATTCTTCCGACTCTTTTCCAAGTTCGTTCCTCCCGAGCATGGCCTCAAAATCAGTTTGTTCTTCCTCATTTGGAATGGACATCGTCAAAGTCTTCGTCATTCTCCTTACGATATGATACTTGTATATGGCTTCATTACATGGCATCTTTGGATATCCATCAGGAGATAAGCCGAGGTTAGGAGAGGTCATAGGGGGGGAGAGCCCTACCTCTAACGGACCTCAGAGAAACCCTAAGCAATGGAGCTCGGAAGTAGCCTCTGGGTCATCTCGAATCGTAATGGCATCTATGATCACAACCTGAGAGCACAAGGAGTAGGTCACCAGAGTGGGCTATCGCCCAGGGAAGAGCTTCAATATCTAAGTCAGTATTCTGAGAGAGTAAGCTTGTGTAATTAACTGCAAAGAAATTGTTCTTGTCTGTAGACTGATTATCATTTGATTATATATTAAAAACGAAGTAAGTTACCTCTTTGATTAGAGCTCTTCTATTACGTGATAGAGGGCAATTAGGATAATTGTGAGATTATATCAGATCTCGCCAAATGCTCCTAGAATTGTGGAGTTTCCCTCGTTTTAGATATCTTGTCATTCACGTCTCTGGTCGAGAACTAAGAGCTCACTAATGACCTTTAGACCAATTTCACGACCTGCCCATGGACGTTGAAGATCTCGACTATCTCTTCTAGGAGGTCGCACTAAGTGACCTTTTGGCTTATGGGGGGTGTTATGATTCACGCAGAGCTGGTTGTGGAATGTAAGACGTATGAGATGGGTTGGAGCTCACTGGGTCGAAGGTCGTGGTCAGGTAAAACCTCTCCTTAGCTCATTTAGGAGGTGGATGACCTAGGAGGTCGGTGGTAGCAAGTCACTGACCACCTTTCCTTGTTGACTTCATGAGTTTGACTTTCAGGTATTAAAGTTAGAGCTTCAAGCCCAATTGGGTTGACTTGTTTGGGTCGTGCCCTTTTAGGTTGACTTGTCTTGGTTATGCCCGTTTCTCCCATCACTGGTGAATGGGCAAAAGTACCAAGCATGAGGCGGTTAATATTTTGTTTTGTATCTATGTGGGGGTAAATGTTTAATATAAAGAACAAATTTATCTACAATTATTTGTTTATAAGACTCATTACATTTATAGAGCATGAAATTCATGAAAATAAAATAGCATGTTGAACACTACACTAAAGAAAGATTAATTTTGTTCAAAAGTCCAATCTTGCAAACGTCACAATCAATTTGGTTAGAGCTAATTTTTCAAAGTCAAAAATTGATTTGAAACGGCAAAAAACCCTTAAGCCAAAATTAGATATACATTGAGGGACCACAAATTATTTGGGAAAATTCCCGAAGGAGCCAAGGTGATTTCACCCAAATAGAATGACCAATCCTTAGCTACAAATGTCTTAATTCATATAAAATCATGTCACTCCATCCCTATTGGAAGAGGTACCTCCTAGCTTGCATTGACTTTTTCAATCAAAGCTTACTCTTCTCAACAAAAATTGACCTTTTGATTTGAAGGGAGTGACGTGGCTATGTAGATAAATATATAAATATATATATATATATATATGTATATATTTTTATATATCCATATATTTATGAATATTTAGTCCATTTTAGAATTTTCCTTTTACTTTATATGTCTATTTGTATCTATATATGAATTTTCCTTAATTATTAATATTTTACTAATGATGACAATAGGAACAACAATCATACAATAATATAAAAAACAACGTTAATTAAGATTCTATTGACATTGGTCCAATAGAAGGTGAAATTTTTAACCTTGATACAACTAAATTAATATAAAACACAAAAATTTCATAAATATTACTTCTCTATTCATCTACCCTATTAATTATTTCCATTCTTTATATAACGAATAAAGATTACCGATATCCATCTCGACTCCTTCATCCACCGCTCTCCATGAGCAATAGTGCTTACCCTGCCCTGGAAAACATCAACAGAGAGTTGTTTCTCACCCCACCAGAAGTGACAGAAGAATAAAGTAGTCCATCCATTGTCGCAGAAACGCCATCCAAACTCTTCATTCAAATGAAGGGTATGGTACCCTATGTCGTCGTCTTTAGATTGACAATGAACTACTAGAGGATTAGAATTGTTAGGGAGATTGTTTGCTACATGAACATGAAATTTCTTTTCACCAAGATAACAACCAGAAGCAACATCCATGGTGTTGTGAATTGCAAAAAAGATTTGCAATAATGGAAATGAGAAGACTCTTCTGCACAAGATGAAAACCCATGTTTTTTTTTCTTTCTTGGAACTTTTATAAAGATTTTTATTGAAAAAAAAGAATAGTACGATTGCTAGGGTCTTATAGTGCTTGGTTTACAGGATTTGTGGTTTTTTTCCAAAATTAAAATCACTACAAATTGATAAATTTGTAACGACTTGAATTGATACTAAATAATGTTAATTTTGTAATAGATTGAATTAATACTAAATGATGAAATGTGGCCACTTATTAACTAATATATACATATTTTGTGGACCACAAACACTGAGGACCATAATATGGATCATTATGTGGTCACTATTTGCAATTAATAGAAACTTTGACTACTATCCCACGAAGATTGAGGTTTAGCTACGAAGTGCATCCTTCATCTCATAATATAAGTAGTTAATCTTGTTTTTTTGTTTAATAATTTAAATTTAGTGATTTGAGCATTAATCGAGGTACCATATTTAAGTCATTCTATATGCATATGGTTTTAAGTAAAATTGTTTGGATAAAAGTTGAACTTACGCTTTAATAAAGTACTTTATCTAACAACAATCAACTATTAAAAGTGAGAAAGTCTTGTCTAAGGCCACAAAGTCCATGTGGACCTAAACCATATATATTTTTCCTTTTAAAAAGTTTGAATTAGAACAAAGATGCTGGACATATAGGAGTTCCTCGAAAATCTTTATAAAAAGTGGTTTTAGCAACTCTAAGAATAACATCAAGTAGCAAAAAAATGTGTTTATATCTTTTGAAAAAGAATGTTCTTAGTATCCTTGTCATATCACTTCTTATGGTGCCCATGACAATACTTGGTTCAAATTCAAATTCATGTATTGCAAATAAATATTATGTTCGTGTTGTTGACAAACTTCCAAATAGTTTTAATCCCTTAGTCATTCATTGTCAATCCAATGATGATGATATAGGATATCTTAACCTCCATGCCAATGAAGAGATTCAATGGCATTTTTGCAGCAACGGGTTTAATACTTTATTCTTTTGCAACTTTTGGGTAGATAATAGGCAAGTAGTTTTTCATGTCTACAATCCATCTCTAGTATTTGGTTGCTACAATAATATTTCAGGGCAAGGTCCTTTGACATGTTATTGGGAAGCCAAAGATGATGGATTTGATCTTGCTACCAATAGTAGCTTCTCTAAGCATCATGAATGAAAGTAAATAGATTGTCGTGTAAAAAATAATAGTAAATTAGGAGAACAAACAATCATATGTGTGGTTACTAATGTTTATGGAATGAATTTCTATATTTTAATTCTACAAATCTTTATAAAAAGTGGTTTTAGCAACTCTAAGAATAACATCAAGTAGCAAAAAATGTGTTTATATCTTTTGAAAAAGAATGTTCTTAGTGTCCTTGTCATATCACTTCTTATGGTGCCCATGACAATACTTGGTTCAAATTCAAATTCATGTATTGCAAATTAATATTATGTTTGTGTTGTTGACAAACTTCCAAATAGTTTTAATCCTTTAGTCATTCGTTGTCAATCCAATGATGATGATATAGGATATCATAACCTCCATGCCAATGAAGAGATTCAATGGCATTTTTGCAGCAACAGGTTTTATACTTTATTCTTTTGCAACTTTTGGGTAGATAATAGGCAAGTAGTTTTTTATGTCTACAATCCATCTCTAGTATTTGGTTGCTACAATAATATTCCAGGGCAAGGTCCTTTGAAATGTTATTGGGAAGCCAAAGATGATAGATTCGATCTTGCTACCAATAGCAGCTTCTCTAAGCATCATGAATGAAAGTAAATAGATTGTCATATCAAAAATCATAGTAAATTAGGAGTACAAACAATCATATGTGTGGTTACTAATGTTTATGGAATGACTTTCTATATTTTAATTCTACAATTCCTGCGGTTTGTGATTGAATGTCTCACCTTAACTAGATAAAATTGTTTTAAATTGATAATGTTAATATTTTGTTTATGCACATTTCTGGAGAATCAAGACAAGGTAGAAATATATATACTTTTAGAGAATAAATATAGAATGTAAAACTTAATCTATAATAATCGAGGTACAATAATCATCTTGAAAATAACTTATATTTTGAAAGAAACAGTATAGAATAAGGGTAAAATATAACAATATGATTAGCTATGTTTTTAATTTACTTGTAAAGTGAGAAAATTATTTACATGTAAACCTTTTGGTTATTATTTATTCATATATAAATATAACTGCAAAAATAAGGATAAACATAAAAATATGCACTTTTGAATAGAGCTGTCAATATGGGCTAAGTCTTTGGACTTGCTCAACCCTTCTCCAGATTTTTAAAGGATTGGATTAAAAAAATATTGCTCCAATTGAATTGAGGGTTTCAAAGGGGATGGGATGGGATTGGCCAG
>JAOXNR010054600.1:0-12299 GCA_028571225.1 Parsonsia alboflavescens | reverse complement strand
TATTGTAATGATGTTCAAATTTTTAAAAAGAATGATGAGGGAACATTTTAGAAAAAAAAATTTTAATTATTTTTTACAAAATGACTACTTATCACTTATATTTAACCGACAGAGGGAGTATTTGGGCTTTCTCTTTCTGTTGTTTTTCCCAAGAAGAATGTGATATTTGTTGTCTTAAACTTCAAACATTTTTTGTTAGGGTGGAGGATCAAAACGAAAAAGGTCCAGCGGGATGTTCCTCCTCCATCCCAGCCTCAAGAGAGGTTATTATTTTCAATCTGAACTTTTGTTGATATTTTGGCCGGTGCATGAATATTCACCTTAGATGTACATCGTAGTGTTTAAAGATGAAAGAAATCAATTCACATAGTTCTTCTTGCCCTAATTGCCATTTGAATGGGCGATTATCAAGGATCGATAATTAACACCACACACACCAGGTTTTTCAAGTTTTCTTTTAAATTTTTTTAATAATTGAGGGTTAAGTCATGAATTTGCATAAATAACATTTAACAGCTTTGAACATTCTCTATTCAAAAGGACTAACATTGTCATTGAAAATTCATTAGAGATCAAAAGAGTCAAAAATAAAAAAATAAAAAATGGGATCAACCTCACCAAAAATAAATTTGTTGGGGACTAAAAGGAGCCAATTTTCCTAATTATAATTCTATTCATTCACAAAAAATGAAAAATAACATTCATTATGAAAAAAAAAAAAAGACTGATTGATAATTATAAGACAATTTATATATCCATTCGGAATAGCCTCTTAAATATCTTGGAATAGATATTGCGGACTGAAAAAAGGGAAATTTATATTGGTGGAATGATGATAGTTGATATATTATTAAAAGAAAAGCAATTGATCTCTTAGCCTGACAAATATCAAGCAATGATGTGCCTTTGATGACATCTCAATTGGTAGAATGGTGAGCGGATAGATCATATGTTTCAACTTCGAATCTCACCAACATCCTTTTGGATAAGCGAAATGTCAAGATACGTGAAAACTGACATAGGCATCGCTAAAATAATAATAATAATAATAAAAGCAAAGATTGGTGAATAAAATTTAAATTATATAAAAAAAAAATTTTAAAAGTGAAAATGTAACGGTTAAAGAAGGAAGGATGAACTGTAGCGTGGCATCGTATTTGTATACAACATCCCAAGGCCCACAGTTCATCTTATTAAACAATTCGAAAGCATTAATAAAAAATAAAATAAAATAAAATAAATTTATCCTTTAGGGGATATTCCAATGGATAAAGTGGTGAGTGTATGGATCATAGGTCTCGAGTTCGAATCTAATAACACCCTCTTGGATAAATGGAATGTCAAGGTGAATACAAACTGACCTAGAAACCACTAAAAAAATTAGAAAAAAGGAGGAAAAATTAGAAAAGCATCACAAACACCCTATGACCTCCATTCTTTTCTTTCTTTTTTACACACTAATTCCGTTTGAAATTAAATGTTCATATTTTCTTTTTGAGTTGTTTAGAAATGAATGTCTTATTTCCTAAATTAGTTAAAATGTTCTTAAGAAATTGATATTGTTAAGTGTAAAACTAACAAGTCAACTTATTTTTTAAAAAATTTATGTAAGTCAAAATGAGACATTCAATTCCAAACGGAGGGAGGAGGGAAAAGTTGGTTGTAAAATTACATGAATTAATATCAGTTTGATTAAATAGATATTTATTAAATTAAATATGTTATTGTTTCTATCTTCTAAAAAGTATGGTATATTAGCACACATATTGGAAAAATTTTAATGGAATAATATAAAAATTATGTAAATGGATTCGTAGATTTTTTTTAAAAAAAATTAAAAAAATAAATATTCATTGAGAGGGGGTGACGAGCGACAAATTGAAAAGTGGAACGAAATTTTTTTCAATTCTTTTAGTTAAAAATATATAAATATATATATTTATTTATTTATAGATATATATATATATATATATTTTTTTTTTTTTAAAAGACAATTGTTAATTGCATGTTATTTTTGTTCAATTTTTTATTTTCCAAGTGTCCTCATTTATTACCGGAAAAAAAAAGAAGCAAAAGAAAGAAAAAGGAGTAAACCTCATTAATTAGTAAATAAAAGACTCTTTGGAAGAAAAAACGAATGAAATTTTTTTTTAAATAAGAAAATACATATAAATTAGATGAAAAATATTTTAATTTTTAAAATAAACTATTAAATATTTAAATATATAAAATTATTATAACTAAAAAATATAGAGCCTTCACCTTTTGCGTCTGTGTAATTTTCCACCAATTATGAATAATCTGATCCTTAAGTTTTACTTTTATTTATGAATATTTATGTTTTCATTAGAAACTCAAAAGTTGTTTGTTGAGAAATTGAAAATTTGTTTACTAATTTTTTTTTTTTTTAGGTTATGAAAAACTTTATTTTATCTTAATTAAATATCATTATGGAGAAATAAAAGAGTTTTTGACTTATTATATATAAATATATATATATATATATGTATAACAAATTGAAGAAAAAAATTATTATTAGTTTTATTTTATAGAGAAATTAAAGAACAAATATTTGGAGTTCTCCAAACATAATTAGAGTGGGATCCACTTTTTATATTCGCATTTATTAACCCATTGTACCTTTGGTAAAGTGGAAAGTAGGTTTATTGAATAATTTTATAGAAAAATAATGATGGAGATAAATGAAGAGTTTTAAATAATGATAGGAAAATGAAGAATTTTATGTAAAACTCAATCAGGTAAGTGAGGTGATTTCACTTAAAACATTAATTAAAAAACGATTTTGAGCGAATATATAATAGATAGGAAATTTAAATGTCAAAAATATGTGTTGCTTCCAAATCAATTAATAATATGATTTGGATGTTTTACTAAGCTGAGAGTTGTCAGCCGTCTGAGAATAAACTCTATTTTTATATATTAAAATAATAGTGGAATACTTGGTTCTAGTTGGAGTATAACATATTACATTAAATGTATTAATAATTATTATAAAAATATTTGTAAAAAAATAGGACTTAAAATTATTTAAACTAAATTGTGGAGACATTTAATATAAAAAGAAAAATTCTTAGATGAATTATTTAAAAAACGTGATTTCCAGCAATTGTAAATAATTTTGTCATACTAATTTAAATTTTATTTGTAAATGTTTTTTTATTAAAAACGTGAAAGCCTTATAGAAAAAAAAAAAATTATCTATCATTTTAAGTAAGGAGATAATTATATTAAAGATAAGACTGCAGAGTTAAATAAATGAAGGAAAACTCAATAATAAATGCATAAATATATCCATTATTCTTATATAATGTAAATTAATTATGAACATCTTCTCTCCTAAAAAAGAGATCAAAATTGTATTAAAAAAAAAATACGACCTACGAAAGGTATAATTGACTAACATAAATGGCTAGATAAGAAGGAAAACTCAACAATAGCATAAATATATCCACTATTCTTATTAATGTAAAGCAATCATGAGTATCTTCTCTTCAGATAAAGGTATCGATATTGTTCTAAACGAAATACAACTTACAAAATTTACAAAGAGGCATAATTAACCAACATAAATGGCTAGATCTAAAATATTCTCTGGAACTCCATATGGTTGCTATTATCATCCAATTGAAATACAACTCTGACTATAAATTCGGTTTGCTCATCAAATATTGACATATAAGGTAAAATAAGAAAATCAAAAAAGTTAGAAAAATAAAAGTTCCTTGCACGGTCTCTTATTTTACCAAAGAGTTTGTATGGATGTTTGAATGCAATGAAGATAAAAACTTGTGGAGCTCTATTCATGTAAAGCATAAAAACAAAAAGTAATGAATTATGTATAAATGAGTGAATGATTGAAAACTTTTATAGAAGATAAATGAAGTGTTATGGATACATAAAGAGTTTTTTAGGAAAATTAACAGTTTTATTATAAAAAAAATGTTCATTCAAGGAAATAATAATATAACATTCGATATTAGAAAAAATTCTAAAAATGTAATTTTAATATGGAAATTTGAAAAGTCATTTAATATCCTTTCTCCAAATCATGTAAACAAATTTGGAGCACCCCGATGAACTTAGGTAGCATTTTTTGATGAATTAATTGTACTTTTATAAATTATAATAGATTAGAGCTCTTATATAAATATTTCATATAAAAAATTATCAAAATTAAATATCTACTTTTACATTTTTAATTAGTAAATTTTAAATAATCTAATATCCATATCTATCTCCATATGCATATGAAAAGAAAAAATCAAGGATCATTTGATTATTACATATTGAAAGTTAAAGCTGAAAGAAAAAAGAATATTCAATTTTTATAATTTGTCCCTTCGAGGACACCCTAATTGGTGGAATGGAGAGCAAGCAGACCATAGATCTCTAGTTTGAATTCCAGCAACACCCTCCTGGATAAGTAAAATGTCGAGGTGTGTGCAAATTGGCCCGAACACCGCTATTTTTTTTTTCATTTATAAGTTATTTTATAAAAATTAAATTTATCTTTACATTAGTTATTCACCATTAGTTTAAAAAAAACAACAACAAAAAAAAAACCCTCTTCATATTGTGAATTTAATTAAAAAGTAATCATTAAACTAAAAATCTAATTGTCAATATCTTTTAAAAGTAATGTACATATATAGAAAATTTGAAAAATTAAAATTTGAGAATCACAAAAATTACACATAAGTAGTGATTATTTTTGGTAATTTGAATTTTAGAAAGGATGATAATTTGGATCCATGGTTAAGGACACATGAAAGTTTTTCTTTTTTTTTTAGAGTTATTATCTACTGAAGGATAATTCAAAGCGATAATAATATTTTTCAATACAAATATTCATTTAAATTCAGTTAAAATTTTTTTTTGTTTTAAAAAAAACTTCATCTACTTATTTAAGCAAATAGAACATTGATAACATATTATAAATAATATTTTAAAATATAACATCAAAATGGATTTTTTTCCCTATGTCTAGGCTATTTTACACTCACCTTGACATTTTGCTAATCTATGAGGGTGTTGGTTTTATTCGAACTCAAGACCTATGGTTTCCGCGCTCGTCATTCCATCCACTAAAGTATTATCGGAAAGACATAACATAAAAAAAGTTGACTTAACATACAATGTAATTTTAAAATATCTATAATAAATCATAATGAATTTTTTTTATATAAAAAAATTATATTAATTAATATGAATTTGATTAATTAATTTTTTAAAAAACTAATTGAAAATTACCCGTAAGAATTTCTTATTTTTTAATTTTAAAAAAGATATTAATTAAAACAGGTGATGGTTGACATGTTAAATTATTTTTTATTAATTATGTTTTAATTATTTTATATTGTATACAATTGTTCGGGTCTTTATCCTAATATATCAATTTGAAAGTAAGAGTTTAAAAGGGGGGATTTTGGATGTTAATAATTATAAAATAATTTATAGTATGAAATAAAAAAATTGATTAATAAAGATTCTGGAATGTGAGAATTATATTTGTCAAGTCTTTGCAATTTTGGGGGCGTTTTCAGTTTTACCCAAATTGAGAACCATTATTTTCTATTTACCCAAATCTTCACAACATTTCACATATTACTCATATAAAAAACTAACTTTTCATTTTATACCCATTTTGAATTTTCATTTAAAAAAACAAAAAACAAAACTTAATATTTATTCTCCTTTAACATGCATTTACTATCTTATCCCTTTACATTCAACACACACAACCTAACCCAACAACCTGTAAAAATGAATTGAAGAAACCACAACTAACATCATTCATTTGATAAGAAGTTTCGAACCATAGCTAAGAAAATTGCTCAAAGAACCATTCTCTTGTCGGAGAGAAAGGAAAAAAACTAGCTTTTTATTGTGTTCGGTCGTTAAGTTGATGATTTTTGTTTTCCGAAATCAAGAAGACGAAGGTAGAGGGTGTTCGAAGGTGCATTGTTTAGTTTGTTTCTTTGTATTTTTTATTTTCTTTGGTGCTGGGTTTGTTCGTTTTGAGTTTTTTTTTTTGCGCATATTTGGGTAGTAGCTGGAGGAAGGAAGGAAGGTGGAATTGCAGAGATTTCGATCGAGGTGAGTAAATTTCGTGCCTTGCTATGTTGATTTCGAGACTTGAGATAAGGGTATTTCAAGACCTAAATTAGGGATTTCGATATTTGAGATAAGGGTATTTCGAGACTTGAGTTGGATTTCGATCCTTAAGAGTGTGATTTCGTGCCTTGGGATTTGGATTTCAGTTCTTGAGAGTGGGATTTCGGCCCTTCCCCTCCATTTATTTTTTTTTTCATTATTCAGTAGTCATTTTTTAAATAGGTTTCTTTGTGTTGTTTGCAGAAATGAATTACATTAGGATTGCTGTTCACAAGGGTTCTCTAAGTGGAAAGGTGTGTGTGCTAGTCTTACCATCCAAAGTGAACTATGAAGATTTTAGAAGAATTATGGCAAACTTCATGAAGATTGACTTAAACCAATTTGAAATGCAAATTGCAATTGCTTCTAAATTTTGTGATTTAAGTATGAAATTAATAGACATTGAAGACAGATATGGCATCATGTATTTGAAAGGGGAATCCGATCCTAAAGTTGTGATCGTGAACAAAATTCAAAGAACTTACGAGGGTGGCATTGGTGGTGATACTGGCGGTAATTGTCTATCTGATCCAAATGATCATGAAAGGGATGAATTTATTGATGCACATGATGTAGCGGGGACATTTGAATATATTTGCACAGATGATGATTATGAATATGATGAAGAACATATTCGTAGCGTTGAGGGTGATGATGATGACAACTTTCATGATGGGATGAGATAGGTGATTACATTTGAGCAATTTATACTGGACCCTTCTACTCGGTTTGCAAACATGGTCTAGAATGATGACGAAAAGATGCATTTTTCAGAAGATGATATTGTTCCATCAGTAGGTTTTATAGGAAAGGATAAAATCTTTAATAATAAGGATGAATTGGCATCAGTTGGTGAATATTCACTCCATAACTGATTTCCATATCACGTGATACATTCGGATAAGGGAAGATTTAAGGTACAATGTAAGAACAAAAAAGATTGTACTTTCATGCTACATGCACATTATAGAGCTGGATGCCAGATTTGGATTATTCACAAGTTTATCAAGACTCACATTTGTATCCAAACTATACAGCAATTCCAAAATAGGAGTGCAAGTTCAACAACGATTGATCGTATGTAAGTTGATAAACTCGCCGGTGTGATTACACCCCCAAAAATGTGATTTAAGACATGTGGGAAAATTATGGTGTGAATCTTGGATACACCAAACCTTGGCGACATTTACACCATGCAAAAGATATAGCCTATGGAACTCTAGAAAACTCATACAGACAGCTACCGTCATACCTGCACATGTTGGAGCGTGTAATGTTGGGGACGGTTGACTAGTATATATACGCGAGATGAGCAATTTCTGAGGTCATTTTGTACACTTAGTCCTTTGATTGAGGGTTTTAAGTACATGAGGCCCGTAATTATCATAGATGCAACACACTTGAAAAGTGTGTGTATGACAAAATTTATGCAGCTGTCTGTGTGGATAGAAATGGGAAAACTTTTCCTCTTGATTTTGGATTGGCAAGGAGGAAGGCAATAATTCATAGTAATGGTTCTTGAGACGATTCTGGATTGCATATGGATTTTGGGATGGTTTGGTTATTGTATCTGATCGACACAAAGGCATACTGCACACAGTAAGGATAATATATCCCGAGGTTTCACATGCCTTTTGCTATCGACATCTGAAGGAAAACTTAAAGATGAAGTGTAAAAATCCTCGGGCTGCAATCCTTTTTAAAAATGCAGCATATGCCTATAACAAGCGAATATGTGACTTCTACTTTGGAGACATTCAAGGTATGCATTCCGGAGTTCATCTTTGGTTGGATGTCAATGTAGAACGCCCGAGTTGGTCACGTCCATATTGTCCAAACAATTGCTACAACCAAATGACGAGCAATATCGTGGAGTTCTTCAACCAAGTGATCAAGAAAGTTAGGAAGTTGCCCATTACAACTGCACATGAGTTTTTTAGATGTTTATGTCAGGCTTGGTTCAACAAATGTAAGGAAGCAGTAGCTACAATGCCAGATATAATCACCAAGCGTGTTGTGGACAGAATTGAGAAAGAAACTGTGAAAGTTGACCTGGAAAGGTTGCGGACTACGTCCATTCAGGATAGAGAGTAATATGTTGTAGGAAATCCACCAAAGGAAGCAAACGTTATGATGGATATCGTCCATAAGACCTGTGGATGTCGGAGATGGGAAACGGAAGAGATATCTTGCAAATATGCCATTGCTATTGTCAGGTAAATTTTTGGTCCATTTCGTGACTTATTGATGATATTTCGGGATTCGAAGATAAAAAAAAAAAAAAAAGCTGGTCCATTTGAGATTGACCACTTATGTCTCGAGATGGACAACTATGTTTCGAAATTGACAACTAGGTCTCGAAATACACTCTTTGTGTCCTTTCATGACACAAAGAGTGTATTTCAAGACTTAATTATCATTTCCGAGACATACTGGTCTATTTCGAGGCACAAGTAGTTGACCTCGAAATTGACTGTTTTTTTTTTTAATTCTCTAAGCATGTAATTAGATATTTCCACAACTTATTTACCTTAATTCTTTTTTATAGGGAAAATGTGACTCATTATTACACTCTATGTCATGGTCATTCATGTGACACGGAAAAACTGAGGATGACAAATGCACATTTGATACAGCCTATGCCCTTGTGTTCGCCTTTGAATTCAATTGCAGGTATAGATGATACGGTTGTCAATCCTCCTATTGGCAGAAGGTCTATCGGAAGACTACAAGAGGCTCGCTTCCTTTCTCGAAACAAACAATACCATTGAAGGAAAACGTGTAAAATATGCAAAAGAAATACATAATCGTCTCACCTGTCCAAATGCTTACCACATGCAAGCCCCACATCCTGAAGAAAATGATCCAACATCGACTGACTTAAATCATGAAGTGCCCATATCTAATCTAATATCCACACAACTTCAGGTCAAATTTTTTTAATGTTGATGTCAATATCTCTGAGGAGGGTGTGGATTTTTATGAAGGCAATATCAATGTTGACACGGTTCAAGGCATGTAAATGTTATTAGTTTAACAAACAGTGAATTTGTCATTTAATTTAAATTGCATATTTGTCATTGAATCAAAGCCATGATCGTCTAACTTGTCCGAACACAGTGAATACAGAAGCCACATCCAACACCATTTGCAACAAAATTCAACAGAATAACAATTATGATTATAACAAAAGCGTTTCATATTTTGAAGAGAACTAATAATAACATCGGACATCTCTACTCCATATCTTAATTCCTAAGGCATACTGCATCAGCCCACCTAGATACAAAACTATCTCACAAAAGCGATCCTTTGCTACAATGAAGAGCAAAATAGGTAGCTTTATAGGTCTTTCTTGGTTTGTTCCATGAAGTACATGCTAACTATAAGTTTTCTGCATCAACAATCCAGAGCTCCAAATCAATCAACTCCAACAATTCAGTGGGAAGATTGGCCTAATCTCTTTCAACTCCATTCTCGACCATATCTCTTATTCTTCTTCTGCAGTCATGAAATTGGGAAAATAAATTATAACAAGCACATCGGGAAAAGAAATGTCCAAACTCATTTTGATACTTGGATTGATGATTTTGAGGCACAATCACATACATTTCGAGACAAAATATAAATTTGAGACACAAAAAAGCCAATGCGAGACACACGACACAAAAAAGCCATTGCGAGACACAATATACATTTCAAGACACACAAAAGACATTTCGAGCCACACAAAAAACATTTCGAAACACACTATAGATTTTGAGATACATAAAAGCCATTTCGATACTTACTTAAATATTTTCGGAACATAGATTTTAGATTCTTAGCACATCATTTTCAACCCAAGTATTCAATCGAACAAAACATAGTTTAATCTATGCTTTCAACAAATACAAAATAGAAGTTAAACAACACATGCACTCTGTGTATTTTGAACTATAAAATTGTGTAATCATGCCTTTCGGTACAAGCATACACTACAAAAATCTTACATTTCATTACGTACATTGTAAAATCACACTTTGAAGGTGAGCTTCGATGAAGCGGAAGTGAGGAAGAAGTGGAAAAGAAGCATCTCAGTGAAGAACAAGATGAAGCAATAGGGAAGGAAAAAGAAGAAGAAGGGTTTCGCTCTGCACTGAACATTTCGAATGGTGGCTGTGTCACCATCACTGCTATTTGTCAAATCAATCTATCCCATCCATAATGTGCCTTTGGAAAATTCATACACCACTGACACATTGAGTTAACTACAGTGCCATGTAGTAGAAAAACTATACATCATTAAATTACTGAAAAAGGATGATAAAATGAAAAATCCAAAAAGGTGAATGCAATGGATCACTTAGAAAATCCAATCAATTTTAACAATATAATAAGTAAGTTGGTCTAGAAGTTTCTTAGTAACAAAAACAAATAAACACACACACACACACACACACATATATATATAT
The DNA here is from genome assembly GCA_028571225.1 of Parsonsia alboflavescens. NCBI lineage: Eukaryota > Viridiplantae > Streptophyta > Magnoliopsida > Gentianales > Apocynaceae > Parsonsia > Parsonsia alboflavescens. The sequence continues at coordinate 1,671 of JAOXNR010054600.1, read as the reverse complement.
ATATATATAACAAGTTTTATTTTTTATTTAGAATTGATTTATTAGAGTTATTGTACAATTTAGTTCTCAAACTTTAATCTTTTAGTTAATTTTGTGTGAAATTTACCATTTAGCATAATTTCATGTTCTAGAATTAACATACAATAGAAGTCCTCAATACCATATGTAATTTACATAATATACATTTATCCTTAATGTATTATTCACAATATATATATATAAAAATCTAGGACTGCATTCAAAAATTGCTCCACCGCAACATGATCCAGGTCATCTCATCCCTAATATGCTACGTCATAAGGAGTACACAAGGCTAGTGGGGCATCTCCTCAACATGCCCCCTCATCAGCTATGTCATGTAGTAGCAGATGTAAGAGCCGCAACTAGCCTTGTCTGGTTGAATACGGGTGGAGTGCTCCGCTGAGTCAGGGGGGTCAAGAAAAACCGCAGTCAACCTTTGAGTCGGGGACCATTCCGTCCTATCATAAAAGCCTACCTAAAGCAATAATCGTGGCAACATTGAATAGACCGGCTCCATCAAATCCAATCGAGAGGCCTTCACCTCGGCCAATGGTCTCGGATTATACAATGTGATCCGAAACATGTCCAATGAGACCCAGAGTAACATCCAGTGCTCGCATAGGCAATAGGGCATCAATATCTATATACACAATGTAAATATTAAATCAATTACTATTAAATAAACCATAATTTAAACCAAGTGCTTTGTAGAAAATGAAGGGAAATACCTCCTGTGTCTCGCACCATGCTACCTCTCCCATGTCCTCATCTTCTCCAACCTAGCTAGTGACAAAGGCATGAAAGTCGTAGGTCTCCGGTTCCGCTTCCGCTTGAGATGCCTTGGTATGGTCCCATGCACCTCGGAGACTACTTTGTAAAATTGATGTTGTAACTTGAGTAAATTAAATAGAGATCAATACTACTTTTAATTACATACGTAAAGGTATGTCCAAGGGAGTGCGAAGCGGGCTCAGTAGGGGTAAAATGATGAGGTCTCCCTCGTTGCTTTCCACAACCCCCTCATAAACTAATCTACCTGATCGTCCTCTGAGGAGAGTGTAGATTTTTATAAAGGCAATATCAACGTTGGCACGGTTCATGGCATGTAAATGTTATTATTTTAACAAATAATGAATTTGTCATTTAATTTAAATTGCATGTTTGTCATTGAATCAAGACCATGATCGCTTGTTTGAACACAGTGAATTCAGAAGCCACATCCAACACCATTTGCAACAAAATCCTACAGAATAACAATTATGATTCCAACAAAACCGTTTCAAATTTTGAAGAGAACCAATAATAACGTCGTACATCTCTACTCCAAATCTTAATCTTGAAAGCATACAGCATCAGTCCACTCAGATACAAAACCACCCCATAAAAGTGGGCCGTCGCTACAATGACGAGCAAAATAGGCAACTTTATAGGCCTTCCTTGTTTTGTTCCATGAAGTACATGCTAATTGGAAGTTTTCTGCATTAACAATTTAGAGCTTTGAAATAATCAACTCCAACAATTTAGTGGGAAAATTGGCCTAATCTTTTTCAATTCCATTCTCGACCATATTTCTTCTTCTTCTTTTGCAATCATGAAATTGGGAAAATAAATTATAACAATTGACAGGATTGTTAGGGGGAGGGGAAGGGA
>JAOXNR010054599.1:0-12299 GCA_028571225.1 Parsonsia alboflavescens | reverse complement strand
CTTTAAGAAGAGAAGAAGAGTTGAAGTGAAACATGGATTGAAGAAGATGTGTTCAAGAATGCTTCCTAAAAGGTTGGTGTAAAAGGATTTCTTGGCATTTTTGTTCATCTCTTTTCAAAGTTTCGATATTAGAGCTACAGCACAGCGTTCCGGTATGCAAACTTTCATTTTGCAGTTGGGAAGAAATAAGGATTTTTAGATTCTAGAGGGATGACAGAGAGAGACTAGGGAGAGAAAGGAAATAGTCAAGGGAAAATACTCTGAGTCCTAGTTCCAGTTCCAGTTCCCATCTCGTTAATATTTCCAGTTCTTGGTCTTTACCTAAACGTTCTTTACATTCTGCAAATATAGGAAGTCTAGTAGAATATGCTACTATCCCAGTGTCGGTCTCTGTAGAGGAATCAGTCCCTCCTCTTATGAGTCCATATAATATTTACAAAAAGAGAGGATCTTTTCCTGCAGGCATTAGATCTATCCGGCATTACTCAGATCCACAGTCCCAAAGACGAAGGAGTATGTCCAGTCCTCAAAGCTTGATCAATGTGACATTTCGTACTCCTCCAAAAAGCAGTATGTTACCCTTAACATACTCCCAGAGATGATAGCACAATGGAGAGCCGAATGTTACACGCACCTTCACCTTGGTGGCGTCAGGCTTGTCCTTACCTATGGCGGCAGGAAGGGCCACCCAGTCACTACTCTATTGCACTACTGGATTCGAGATTACTTAGCTCTGAGCAAGCAGTTATTGGCACGGTAATCACTACACTCAACTCGAGAAGTGTTGTCTTAACATTGTTCCCAAACTATGCCATATCTCTCCAAGATTCGAACTTGTGCATAGCTTTGAAGGTTCAAGGCCAACTCACCAGCACATCTCTCACTCCCAAGTCGATGATGGCAACCTTCCATCATCAGATGGTTTATCGGGTCCAGAATCATGACTTAGATCTACAGAACATTGGATCTCCAGATGCTTTAATGATCTTTGCAGATTCAGCCACTGAAGTCCTCACCTTGGTCAAAAGTCCAAGGCAAATCAAAAAGGGAAGATCTCTCGAAGCTCATTCCCGTAGAATGGATTACCAACTACGAGAATCTTCACTGACAACAGGAACCAGTCCAAGCAACAGTGTCGGCCTTTCAAAGGCTACCTGACGAACGTGTCTAGACTTCTTTCAAAGTTCCTTTGAAGGATGAATCCAAATAGATCTTCACACAATTAATGATATGACCCAGGAGACCAAAGCATGCAAAAGAGGGTACCTATATCCTCTTTCAACCACTCGGCTGAGCTTAGCTACACATCTTATATCAACAGCCATTTCATATGTTATGTCCTTGGCTCTGGTCTTAGTGATCTAAAATGCTCATGTGAAGAAGATAATTCGAAAGAGGAAAAGGTCCAAAGAGAAAGAGGTGGTCTAAGAAGAAATCCGAGGGATGTTCAACCAGACGACCTCCAACTGATGATAAAGAAGGCAAACCAAAGGCAATACTAGTTCCAAGGCCTCTTACTGCCTTTGAAGATTTTTACAGCCCTCATCCTAGAAGATTAGCGTTACTACCAATGGTGAAAGAAAACCCTCCCTCCATCTATCCGTCCATCAAGAAGATCCTAAGACAGATGACAGAGAATCATGCACCATCTTCTTGTCGCAAGAAGTCAGCAAAAATTACTCCACGCAGGTCAATTCCTATCCTATGAATGATGAACCAACCTTCAAGGAGTAGCTATGCTTCAAACTTTCCACCTTTGGAAAGAAGAGAGAACGAGCTAGAGAGATAAACCTCCCGACCTTACATATCTTAGAAAACAGTCGATGAATACGGGAGACATGAACCTCTAAATCAAGCAGAAGAAGTCCACAACTGGTAGACTGACAACACTATTGCCCAGAATCGTGTCCTAACACAAATTGATGATAGAGTCAACCAAGTTGAGAAGAAGATTGACCACATAGAGAATCTCTACAACGACATGGTGAATAGATACAACACTCTTGATCGAGGCCTCAAAGAGTTGATACAGACCGACACCACTTATTGCAGTGAATTTGATGAGAAATGACAAGAGATACGAGATTTGGAGAGAGAACTTGAAAATTATGAGTTAAGAAAGTCTCAAGCAGCACCGGCTCCATTATCTCGGTCACAAGGCTTCTCCATGCTCGGCATTCCCAACAATCGTTCGATCTTTCACACACCAACTCTACTCTTTGGTGGATCACGAAGCTCTGTTCTACCTAGAACCGAGAAGATTGTTGACTACAGCATGCCAGACTCAGCCTTTTGGGTGAATTGGGCGAAGGAACATCCATATGTTCCTCCTATAACAAAGAAGCCTTTCGACCAGAAAGTTCCAGACATTTGGACTGAAGGTAGCTCCTTCAATTTTTCAAAAGGCAATGATAAAAATGAGGAATGACTCCAGACGACCTAAAACTTGCTCAAGAAGAATGTGTGCAACAGCTACAACAAGGTTTAATCGAGCCAACTAATTCTAGTTGGGCTTGTCAAGCCTTTTAAGTCAACAAACGAAGCGAGTAGGTTAGAGGTAAGAAAAGGTTAGACATTGACTATAAACCATTAAAATAGTTTTTAAAAGATAACAAGTTTCCACTCCCACGGATTCAAAATCTGTTTACTCATTTAGTGATATCAAAAATCTTTTCAAAGTTTGATTTGCAAGCTGGTTTTTGGCAATGAGGAATTGCACCTGAAGAACATTATAAAACTGCTTTTGAATTCCTAATGCTCAATATCAATGGAAGGTGATGCCATTTGGACTGAAGGTAGCTCCTTCAATTTTTTAAAAGGCAATGATAAAAATTTCTCAACCCATCTTTCACAGTGTTTTGATATACATTGATGATATCCTTCTTTTTTCAAAAGACAATGAAGCCCATTTGTCACTATTAAAACAGTTCTTTGGCATCATCAATTCCCAGGGTATCATGATCTCTGAAAAGAAAAGCTTCAATTACCTCCATGAGATTGAATACCTCGGTATGAAAATCTCAAACGGAAAATCCAACCAGCTCCTCACGTAGTTGAAACCCTTCCTTCTTTTCCAAATGAGAACCTGTCCTTAAAAGAGATCAATCAATTCCCTGACATCATTAAATGAATCAAAGTCCTCCTTCTTGACTCTTCGAAATACATCAGCCTGTTGTCAGAACTTCGGAACAAAAAACTGCCTCCTTAGACTCCTGAACACACCAAAGGCGTCCAAACCCTTAAACATATGTGTCAACAACTAATTATAGGTTGATACAAACAAACCTATCGGCAACATTGGAATCTTTCCTCGGGCACAGTCTATTTCTGAAGACAGGTTCAGATATCTGTGGACTCTTGCAATCCTTTGTTACTATCTTATTGAAATTGAGATTCACAGTTTTAAAATGTTCTTTGGTAATCCTGACCACTTTGGCGACACATTGCGATGGCGATATCTCAAGCTCTTTCAAACAACTCAAGATTGGTACGATGATTGCTGCCAAGGCCTCTCAAGTAGTCCAACAAAGATATATCAATTGTACATTGTGCACTTGGGTTATCGTATGGCAAGGCACACAGAATTTCAATGGATTTATTACAAGCCTATGCCTTCTCCGTGGATCAACAAATGCACCTTATCTAGGGAATTATTATCTCAACCGTTTATGAGTGTAGCTCGTGATGAACTTTTTAAGCACTTGAAGTCTAAAAATGTCCTCCATCAGCCACCAAGTGCGAACTATATGGACTTCTTTGAACAAGATAGCCAACCCGAAGAAGACATTATTTAGGATGGGTATCCTTCACACTGGAAAATCCACATTCCAGAAGACTATCAATGGTGTCACTTGTTCCAAAATCAAACAAGTCATCCTTATACCTCTGCAACTTCAGCCTCAAGGAATCCTAGAACTCTTTAGCACTCCCAGTGTCACATGTCACTAAGAACAGTCCAAAATCAAACAAATCAGCCACGAGGAATATGTTAGAAGGTTCCATCTTGCATCTGAATTTTTGGCAATAAACCGGTTCACATGCAGCAGAAATTTTGGATTCTTGATCAGTCCTTTCAGCTGAAAATCACAGGAGTTTTTACTATTTTCATCTCAGTGATTCGTGGTTGCAGTTTTGGCCAAAATAGAAATATTCTGCCATCAAAATTTTCTGTCAAGGAATCCCTACTGTTTTAGTCCAGCCTTAGTCTTTCTTTCTAGCATCAATAAAATCGGCCAGGGAAGCAAACATGACAAGACCAAAATTTTTCTGCCAAGAGAATTTTCCATTGTTGAAGTGTTTTGTTTCATTTAGACTTTGTTCCAGAATTGTAGCTGTGTTTTCTCCACGTTTCGTCCAGCTTTCAGAAGAATAAAATGCTGCCTCTCATGCTAGAAACAACCAGCCCGACAAAGATGTCCAGCCATGCCTTCTCAAACAGTATGAGCTGAATATTCTCATCAGGTTTTGTCTTCTGAGAACAGCCACATGTTCCAGCCTTCAAGCATTAGAATGAAGTTGTCCACCATAAAAGATTTGCATAGCCACGTCTTCACTATGAACAACAATGTCTTCTGCCTAAAGCTTTGTCATTGCTGTTTGTTTTGTCCATTTTTCCAGGTGTCATTCAAGAATAAAGTTGAAGCCACTCAACCATGCAATACTCGGCCTCTTCAGCCATGTTGCCAGCCTTGGTTTCACAATTAGTTTGTCTCTTTTGAATTGTTGTCATGTTTTATTTACATGTCTTAGTAGGGTTTTGTCCCTTTGTATTACGTGTTGTTTTTATTTGTACGTGTTGTAAGCTTTATTTCCATGTTGTAATTGTCTAGGTAATGTGATCTGTCCTAAGGTATCTTGTAACACAGCCATTATAGTCTATAAAATGGCAAGACAAGCCATCTCTGAGAACAAGTTGGTTTGGAGAAAAAATCAAGTATATAGATTCGGTATTGGTTTCCTAGTTTCAAAGTTTTTTCTTTATAGAGTGTCTACTGAAGTCTTGTATACTGTCTACTGTAAATAATTTCCATGCAATAATATGACGAGTGTTTTGCATTCAATGAAGGCTTAGAACTTCGTTGAAAGGAAAATACTCATCATATTATTGCTATTAAAATATTTACAGTAGACACTATACAAGACTTTAGTAGACACTCTACAAGGAAAAAGCTTTGAAACTATTAAACCCTGAAAGTATGGACTTGATGTTTTCTCCAAACCAACTTGTTCTCGGAGATGACTTGTCTTGCCATTTTATAGACTGTAATGGCCGACTTAGAAGATACCTTAGGACATATCACATTACTTAGAAAATTACAACACGTACAAATAAAAACAACACGTAATACAAAGGGACAAAACCCTACTACGACGTGAAATTAAAACATGCCAACAATACAAAAGAGATAAAGTAATTGCGAAACCAAGGCTGACACAATGGCTAAAGAGTCCGAGTATTGCATGGCTGAGTGCCTTCAACTTTCTTCTTGAAAGACACCTTGAAAAAAGGACAAAACAAATTGCAATGACAAAGCTTCAGGCAGAAGACATTGCTGTTCATAGTGAAGACATGGTTGTGTAAATCTTTCATGGTGGACAGCTTAATTCTAATGCGTGAAGGCTGGAACATGTGGCTGTTCTCAGAAGACAAAACCTGATGAGAATATTCAGCTCATACTGTTTGAGAAGGCATGGCTAGACATCTTTGTCAGGTTGGTTGTTTTTTGCATCAGAGGCAGCATCATGTTCTTCTGAAAGCTGGAAGAAACATGGAGAAAACACAGCTACAATTCTAGAACAAAGGCTAAATGAAACAAAACACTTCAATAGTAGAAAATTCTCTTGGCAAAAAAATTTGGTCTTGACATGTTTGCTTCCCTGGCCAATTTTATTGATGCTTGAAAGAAAGACTAAGGCGGAACGAAAAGAGTAGGGATTCCTTGATAGAAAATTTTGATGGCAGAATATTTCTATTTTGGTCGAAACTACAACTGAGAATAACTGAGATGAAAACAGTAAAATCTCATGTGCTTTTCTGTTGAAAGGAGTGATCAAGAATAAAAAACTTCTGCTTCATGTGAACCAGTTTATTACAGAAAATTCAGATGCAAGATGGAACCTTCTTCTGGGCAAAACACTTTGCATGTTGTAGCTGAGCTTTTCTTTTCATTTGACATATTCTTCTTGGCTGATTTTGAACTGGTCTTAGTGACTTGTGACGCTGGGAGTGCTGAAGAGTTCTAGGATTCCTTGAGGCTCAAGTAGCAGAGGTACATGGCTGACTTGTTTTATTTTGGAACAAGGGACACCATTGTTAATCCTCTGGAATGTGGATTTTCTAGTGTGAAGGATACCCATCCCAAATAAAGTCTTCTTCGAGTTGGCTTTTTGGTTCAAAGATGTCCTTATAGTTCGCACTTGGTGGCTGTTGGAGGACATTTTTAGACTTCAAGTGCTTAAAAAGCTCATCACGAGCTATACTCATAAACGGTTGAGATAATAATTCTCTAGATAAGGTCCATTTGTTGATCCACCGAAAAGGCATAGGCTTGTAATAAATCCTTTGAAAATCCATGTGCCTTGCCAAACGATAACCTAAGTGCATAATGTATACTTGATATATCTTTGTTGGACTGCCTAAGAGGTCTTGGCAGCAATCATCATACCAATCTTGAGTTGTTTGAAAGAGCAAGAGATGTTGCCATAGCAATGTGTCGCCAAAGTGGTCAGGATTAGCTAAGAACATTTTAAAATTGTGAATCTCAATTTCTATAGAATAGTAACCAAGGATTGCAAGAGTCCACAGATATCTAAACCTATCTTCAAAAATAGGTTGTGCCCGAGGAAAGATTGCAATGTTGCCGAAAGGTTGGTCTGGATCAAAGGACACATCTCGGAAGTGGAATTGTTCTTGGCAGGTTAAGGCTTGGTGCTTGAACATGGTGTTTCTAGCATATTCTTTGACCTGGTCGACTGTGTCACAATGGGCTAGCTTGGGTGGATAGAATTCTTGGATTGCGAACATGACGGGTATAGGCTTTGGTAGGCTGTGAAAGAAAGGATTCAACTCAGGTTTATTTTTTGGTCCAGATAAAAGGTTATTGAGGATACTAGGTTCTGTTGGCATTTCTGGAAAAGGGAAGGCATTTATATTCAAATAAAATTCATTGCTTGTATCCAAATCTTTGATTCTGGGACCTGTGGGCAAACTGTAACCTAGAAGGAGTTGTTAACACATATGTTTAAGGGTTTGGACGGCTTTGTTGTGTTTAGGAGTCCAAGGTGGCTGTTTTTTCTTTCGAAGTTGTGACAACAGGCTGATGTATTTTGAAAAGTCAGGAAGGAGGACTTTGATGCATTTAATGATGTCAGGGAATTGATGGATCTCTTTTATGGACAAGTTCTCATTTGGAAAAGAAGGAAGGGTTTCAACTAGGGGAGGACCTGGTTGGACTTTTCCATTTGAGATTTTCATACCGAGGTATTCAATCTCATGAAGGCCAAAGAAGCTTTATCCCTTGAATTGACAATGTCAATGAACTATTCTAACAGTGACAAACGGGATTCATCGTCTTTTGAAAAGAGAAGGATATCATCAATGTATATCAAAGCATTATGAAGGATGGGCTATAAAATTTTTATCATTGCCTTTTGAAAAAAATTGAAGGAGCAACCTTCAGCCCAAATGGCATCACCTTCCATTGATATTGAGCATTTGGAATGTAGAAAGCAGTTTTATAACGTTCTAGGTGCAATTCCTAATTGCCAAAAACTGGCTTACAAATCAAAATTTGAAAAGATTTTTGCTCACGCTAAATGAGTAAAAAGATTTTGAATCCGTGGGAGTTGAAACTTGTCATCTTTTAAAAAGTAGTTTTAAAGGTTTATAGTCAATGACTAACCTTTTCTTTCCTCTAACCAGCTTGCTGCATTTGTTGACATAAAAGGCTTGACAAGCCAACTAGAATTACTTAGCTCGATTAAAACCTTGTTGTAGCAATTGCGCACATTCTTCTTGAGCAAGTCTTAGGTCGTCTGGAGTCATGCCTGGATGAGTTTCTTTGGTTGGATTGATATCCTCAATAAGCTTAAAAGGGAGCTTCACAAAAAGCTTTTCATTTTTCCAAAGCGGACTATTATGCTTAAAGTCGGCATGAGAATCTACACAAAAATTCCTTAACATGTTAGCTATTGATCAAAATTTGCCAGTAGTATCTGAAATAGCAAACATATTAGTAACAGGAGTAAAAGGTTGGAAGTGATGTTTGTATCGGATGTCGTGAGGAAGGACTCGGAGTCTTTCGGATTTCGTGTAAGCATCCCATCCCATCAGAACATCTTTACCAAACTTTAATCCAAATTATGCAATCAGGGAAAAACTTTATTCCCACTAGATATTTTGAAATGATATTGCCTTGGAAGATTTCTCCATTTGTTGCTTGGAATTGGGAGTCGGTATTAGTCCAAAATTCTGGTGGTAGAATTTAGGGATTCATTATTGTCTTGATGGCTGCTGTGTCTAAGAATCCGATTGCTTTAACTAGTTTAGCATACTTAAATGTCAACAAGGAGACCTGCACATGTGGAGGACAAATATCAGTTAAAGAATTAATATTTGAAGCTTCAGTAAGATTAAAGACTGGTAAGCAAGATTCTTTCTCAGAATCATTTTTAGAAGTTTCAAATTCAGAATCTTTAATTTCAATGGCAAAGGCAGCATCCTGGTCGGGACGGCTTTGCTCAAACAACACTGATTCAACATCAGATTCTGGATGGTGCACCATTAGTTATGATACAAGCTTCGAAGCTTTGGCCTTCTTGGTTGGGCAATTTCTGGCGAAGTGGCCTTTCCTTTTGCAGAAGTAGCATATGTCTGAATTTCATTTGAGTGAAGCCTTCCAGTTGAAATATTTCATATTCTTCTTTGATTTGTGTTTCTTCTGCTTTGAAGGTCTGTTCGTTGTCACCTTGCCCTTGCAGTTACATATTTTCGACTTGGGACAGCTAATCTCATAATTTCTGTTGAAGATTTTCTCGAGCTTCTTTTTTTAGTGGAAGAAATTTTCCACGACTTTTGTTCTTTCACAGAGCTTCTTGAGACATGTGAATATGGCTTGGTGGATTTCCGCAAGTCCTAGGTTCCCCAGAGTGCTTCCTGAAGGCTCAAACATTTTATTCAACTTTGGTTGGATTTGTTCTGGTAGTGAAGAGATATACACCTGCTTGAGATTTGGGTCCTTCATTCCACCAAGGCTATAGTCAATTTCTGTCATGCTTTTGTAGTGCCTATTGATGTCTTTAGGCCTTAAAGGACAACATTTCATCTCGAAAAAGTCTGTTCTCGCCTGTTTGATTTCAAGAGAATAATCACCTACAAATTCCTTAAATATCACATTAATCCAAAAGTCAAAAGAATTTGTAAGCAATAAGTTCAAGTCAATGGCACATAAAGATATAAACCAATCATGCAATGTGCCAATGGATTTACAAAAGAACATAGACAGGATGTGGTTCAAAGATACTCAATTTAACAACTGTGTATAAACCCAAGCGAACATTTCAAAGGTGAAACAAGTTGTCTTTGTTGGTTTCTCTAGAGAAGTAGGTTGAGGGGATGGTGGTCGGTTATCTCCCATGGACACGTCATCTGTATCTTCTTCGTGACTGTGATAGACTTCAGCATATGTGGTCTATCTTGAGGGTCCTAGGGTAGTCATGAGGATCCCTGAGACATCCATCTTTTCTTCTCCTGATTCAGTAGACTTAGTAAAGTTCTTTGAGGATGTTTCAGACATGGATCTATCGTTGGAGTTTGTTGAAACGCCATCAGACATTGGATCTTCATTTGAGTCTTCGGAGGGTGTTGAAACTTCATCAGACACTAGATCTTCATTTGAATATTCAGACGTTGTTGATGGCAGTCTAGGCAGAAGGTTTGAAACTTTCTGGTCAGAAGGTTTCAGTCTAGGCAGTTGAGCGTGAATGCTTCTTCTTTACTGTCGAAGGAACATATGGATGTTCCTTCGCCTAATTCACCCAAAAGTCTGAATCTGGCATGCTATAGTCAACAATCTTCTCGGATCTATGTAGAACAGAGCTTCATGGTCCACCGAAGAGTGGAGTTGGCGTGTGAAAGGTTGGACGATTGTTGGGAATGCCGAGCATGGAGAAGCCTTGTGACGGAGAATGGAGTCGAAGCTGTCTCAGACTTTCTTAACTCATAATTTTCAGGTTGTCTCTTCAAGTTCCGGATCTCATGTCGTTTCTCGTCAAATTCTCTGCAATAAGTGGTATCGGTCCAAATCATTCTTTGAAGTCTCGATCAAGAGTGTTGTATCTATTCACCATGTCGAGGTAAAGCTTCTCAACATGGTCAATCTTCTTCCAACTTGGTTGACCCTATCATCAATTCGTGTTAGGACACAATTCTGGGCAATAGCATTGTCAGTCTGCCTGTTGAGAACTTCTTCTACTTGATTGAGAGGAACATATCTCCCGTATTCATCGACTGTTTTCTGAGATATGTAAGGTCAGGAGGTTCGTCTTTCTGGCTCTTTCTCTCTTCTTTCCAGGGGTGGAAAGTCTGAAGCATAGGTACTCCTTGAAGGTTGGTTCATCATGCATGGGATAGGAGTTGACCAGCTTGGAGTAATTTTTTGCTCACTTCTTGCGGCAAGAGGATGGATCATGATACTCCATCGTCTATCTCAGGATCTTCTTGAAGGATGGATAAATGGATGGGGGGTTTTCTTTAGCCATCGGTAGTAAGGCTAATCTTCTAGGATGAGGACTGTAAAAATCTTCAAAGCAAGTAAAAGGCCTTGGAACTGGTATTGCCACCGGTTTGCCTTCTTCATAATTAGTTGGAGGTTGTCTGGTTGAACATCCTCCGGATTTCTTGTTAGACAGGCTCTTTCTCTTTGGAAACTCATTTTCCTCTTCTGAGTTATCTTCTTCACATGAGCATTTTGGATCACAAAAACCAGAGCCAGGGACGTCCCCGTTGATGTGAGATGTGTAGCTAGGCTCAACCGAGTGGTTGAAACAGGATATAGGTACCCTATTTTGCATGCTTTGGTCTCTTGGGTCATATGGTCTGAGCATGAATTGTGTGAAGATCTGTTTGGATTCTTCCTTCTGAGGAACTTTAAAAGAAGTCTGGACATGTCCATCAGGTCACCTTTGAAAGGCCTAGACTGTAGCTTGGACTGGTTCCTATTGTTAGTGAAGATTCTTGTAGTTGGTAATCTATTCTTCGGGCATGAGCTTCCGGAGATCTTCCCTTTTGATTTGCCTTGGAATTTTGACCAAGGTGGGGACTTGAATGGCTAAATCTGCCAAGATCATTTAAGCATCTGGACATCCACTGGTCTATAGATCTAAGGCATGATTCTGGAGACGATAAACCATTTGATGATACAAGGTCACCATCATCGAGGTGGGAGTGAGAGATGTCTTGGTGAGTTGGAGTTGAACCTCCAAGGATGTCCCTGGCATAGTTTGGGAACAGTGTTAAAACAACACTTCCCGAGTTGAGTGCAGTGATTACCATGCCAATAATTGTATGCTCGTAGCTGAGTAATCTCGATCCAGTAGTGCAATTTGAGTAGTGACTGGGTGGAACTTCATGCCGCCATAGGTAAGGACAAGCCTGACACCACCAAGGTGAAGGTGCATGTAACTTTCAGCTCTCCATTGTGCTATCATCTCTGGGAGTATGTTATGGGTAACATATTGGTCTTTGGAGGAGAATGTCGGATTGATCAAGCTTTGAGGACTGGACATACTCCTTTGTCTTTGGGACTGTGGATCTGAGTAACTGCCAGATAGATCTGATGCTTGTAGGAACAAATAAGCTCTTTTTGTAAATTTTATGTGGATTCGTAAGAGGAGGGACTGATTCCTCTATAGAGACCGACTCTGGGATAGTAGCGTATTCTACTATACTTCATATATTTGCAGAATATAAAGAATGTTTTGGTAAAGTCAAAAAATTGGAAATATTAACGAGTTGGGAATTGGAACTGGAACTAGGACTCAGAGTATTTTCCATGGCTATTTCCTTTCTCTCCCTGCTCTCTCTCTCTCATCCCTCTAGAATCTAAAAATCATTATTTCTTCCCCCCTACAAAATGAAAGTTTGCATACCGGAACGCTGTGTTCTAACTTTGATATCGAAACTTTGAAAACAAATTAACAAAAATGCCAAGAAATCTTTTTACGCCAACCTTTTAGGAAGCATTCTTGAACACATCTTCTTCAATCCATGTTTCACTTCAACTCTTCTTCTCTTCTTAAAG